>CM076584.1:1524147228-1524271846 GCA_034641835.2 Pinus albicaulis
GAACTTGTGCTGTAACATTTGATGATTGTTGCTAGACCCCTACTGGGCTAGTAGGGATCGCCTCTGTCCGCAGAGGGGAATTACCTCCTCAACAACTCCTCTTAGAGGAACGAGTGGTATAAAGGGTAGTGACTGGTTCCAGTCATGATGGAACTGCACAAAACACACAAAGGTCAAGAGGTTGGCTAACAATTAGAGGAATTTTTAGGTCTAAAATGGGCCTCCTAAGGAAATAATAAAATAATAGCTAAACCAATAAAATAATATTTATGAATTTTAAATTCACTTTTTGCACCACAATCCATGTAACCATAGTTAAATTCAATTCAAAAGTTGTACCAAAATAAAATTAATAAAAAATTGTATTGATGTGACTATAAATAAGAATGAGATTTTCAAGAAAAAGTCATTATCATTGAACAACTAATGCATTTGTCATTTGTGCTTAATTCAATTAAAATACAATATAAATATAAATTTACAAATTCTTAATTATATTATATGTTATTAATTAAAATTTATATTATTTAAATTGTATAATAACATGTAATTAATATATTATATAAAAATAATATATATAATATAATATAATATAATAAATGTATAGGGATATGCATTGTTTCTTTCAAGAAATATGAAATGAAAATAATATTATTTTATTCAAAAAGTGTGAAATGACATTTATTATGATTACTTTACTTTATGAATTTAAAATTACTTAGAGCACTACCATGGTTAACCATGAGTTTTTATCCACAATTAAGAATGTGACAAGTAAGTACCTTTAACTCAAACAATACCACCTCAACCATTAGGGATGATGCCATCCCCTAAAATGTGATTGGTTCTCATAAAGTGAATTTTGATTTTACATTTTTCTTAGGAGGCCCATTTTAGACCTCAAAATTCCCCTAATGAGACCACTCATTGCAACGGTTCCCTAGGCAAGGGTAAAATAACCAAGTGAGAGTGTATGATCGGCCAAGAAGATGGTGACAGTGGAATGAGAAAACCAAGGCTCATCTAGCAAAAGAGGCAGATAAAAGGGAAATCATGAGAGGTGTATATGAATGTTTTCATTTTTGTTACACAAGCTTAAAACATGGGAAACTATTCTTGAGAACTCTTAAATATGGTTTCATTTTTACACAAGCTTGAAATGGAAACAAAATATGCTTGGAATAAGTTTGCATGCCCCCAGAATAATGACTCAATTCGAGGTACAGGCCCCCCAAGCTTCATTTCATTCACTTAAGTAGACTACTGGTTACTAACAGGTGGATGGAATGAAGGTTCATTTACAAGATCAAGTGAAAGACTTGACTGGAAATTTACGAGATCTAATGAAATACTTGAATTGAAATGGGTTTTGTTTCATTTTTTAACGACCTTACACAGTAAAATAACTATGATCATAGGGACCTATTTCATTTTTTAATGAGTTTGACATAGTAAAAGAACTATCTTCAAAGGAATTTGTTTCATTTTTTTAACGAAGTTGACACAGTAAAATAACTATCCTCATGACACCTTGTTTTAGTTTTTAGCGAGCTTGACACAAGAAAAGGAACTCTCCTCCAGAGAACCTTGATTCATTTTATAAGGAGCTTGACATAAGAAAAGGAACTTTTCTCTGACACAAGACAAGGAACTATGCTCCAGAAACCTTGTTTCATTTTTTAATGAGCTTGACACACGAAAAGGAACTCTGCTTCGACACTTTGTTTCATTTTTTAACTAGATCTACACAAGACAGGGAACTATGCTTCAAACACCTTGTTTCATTTTTTAACGAGCTTGACACAAGAAAGGGAACTCTGCAAGAGTTTCTCATCAGATGGGAGAACAACACTCTTGAAAGAATACATATCAAGGGATCTAATGGAGAGATCAGGATCCAATTCCCCTAATACATGATGCACTATATCACTGACTAGATCATTAGTAGACATGAGCATGGAATAGGTTTCCACATGATTAACCTGTGGTGGGGAAGATACCACTTGCATATAAGGATAGTTTAGAGATGTTTGTTGATTGGGAACCAAATTAGGACCAATGAAAAAAAGTTGATCAATGGTCATGGTTCTTATTTAATGTGGGAAAGGCATCACATGAAAGAGAGAAGAGACAAGAGCTCCCATGACATAAACATAGTCATGGAAAAGAAGCAAATTAAAATCCAAAGGGCCTTGGAAAATCATCACATCGACATGGACTATTTTTCCTCCCAAAGTAATAGGCAACTCAGGAAGGATCCCTAATGGTTGGATGGTTCCTCTGTTAAAATATAACATATTCTGGGTAACGAGAATAAGCTACAGAGAACCTAAAGCTTTCCAAGTAGTTGAATATAGAATACTAATAGATGTGCCTTGATCTACGATTGTTCCAGGTACGAGTATATTATAAGCATGTACTGTGATATGAAATGGAATGTAAGAAGGAAGATGATATATTGCCAGTTGACTCCAATAAAAGGAAGCGACCATACTGCTTGGAGGGGGTGTCATGGGAACGAGAGAACTACCCCCTTGTATTATGGAAATGAGAGGATCACCCTCCTGTACCATGGGAATAGAAGGATTTCCCCAAAATTCCTTGGAATCAGAATAAACAAGAAGAATTTGAGTGGTATGAAGTTTTCTCTCTACGGGAAAAGTACGATCAACTTAAGCTGAAATCAGGTCAACCATTTTCTCAAACAATGTTTTGTTGGGAATGGGCTCATGGGATTCACTTTCAGATAGAGTGGGATTAACTAGAGACGAATCCTAGTCAATCACTTCATCAACTAGTCAAGGATCAAGGGAAAAATTTTGATAACTAGCCGAAAGACAAGGCTAAGAACCCGTAATGTTTTCCAACACTTTTGAGGCTCAATCCATAGAAGGACAAAGGTGAATGGGATGATTCCCTTCACATAACCTGTTATCACCAAAATAGGACCCTGATAGGCTGTTGATCAGGCTACCTTAGTGTAACTATTTCAAACCAGAATTTTAGTTGAGGCTTAGCCTCCTCAACCTGAGAGGGCTCTCTCAATAGGTTTAAGATTTTTTATTACTGATTAGATGGCTAACTCTAGGAATAAAAGGATAAAATGTATAACTGGTTGAATTACTGATTAAAAAACATATATTGGGCTATGGAGTCAGAGTAGTCTTCAAAAAAACATCAACATCAGCTCAACATGGAAGTCAGGGCACTTAGAGTTTTAGGTTTATAAACAAAACAGTAACACAGTGAATAAAACACAGTCTACAAACATGTGAAGGAAGTTAGAGAATTTTCCAATGAATTCTAAGTAACACATGTTTATAGCACTATAAATAGATAGATGAGGAAAGCCATAGAGAGATCAAACACCAAAAACTCTCTGTGAATCCTGAGTAGTAAAGCCAATCTATACTAAGCTGAAAATACACAGTCTGCTACCATAACACAGTTTGCTTGCTAATGAAAAATGAAAACCTTGAGGAATTCGACCTCATGCTACATATAGAGTCTTTAAAACCTTGGATTCTATGATCCATCATTAGAGGAATTCAAAATTTATCTTAAATTGACACCTATTTACTCCTAAAACTAACTATTAATTATATCTGACAGTTAATTGTCTCTTTTAGAAGTCCTAATAAAAATAGGACTAAAACTCCTAAATATACTTATAACAACCTTATCTAGTCTTCAATTCATCCTTTTCCATCTGCAACTTCATGAGGTTTAATTTGGTGATGCCTCCAACCTTGTTATGAACCCTGCTGTTCCATGACCTAACTGCCCTAAAAACCAGGAAACCTGTTTTTTGCAATTATACCTTTACCTTCATTGATGATCTTCAAACCCTTTTGCTGGAAATTTCGACTTCTTGAGAAAAAATACATGTGTTATAACTTCCATAGAACCATGCCCTTCCACCTGTAAAAAATTAATTCCTTGAAAGAGTGTAGAAAGAGCTGATGTGTCTGCACTACGAAAATATCAGCTGTTTTTGTAGCGCAGTAACTATGTCTTTGTAAACATCTCTTAAAATTCATTTTATTCTGCTTTAACACATATAACATCATTTATGAACCATTTCCATCCTCTAGCAGCATCAAAACTTCAGAAACCAGGTGTTTTACCTCTTGAAACCTCAACAAAATGCTCAAAACTGCACTTACAGTAGTTTCGTAACACGCTACGAAACTGCTGTGTATGTCATCTACTACATTTTTTTCACAATTCTCATATTTTAAGAGTATTTACACCTATTAATTATTTCCATGATGTAAATATACCTTAACAATCAAAATCAGTCAACTTTTAAATGTCCTCAAAAGTGATGTCCTTGTTTATGACAACTTATTTATAATTTGTCACATACTGCCCTGTTTTTATCTGAAAAATAGGTGTTGAGAAAGAGCTTTTATCTTCTCACCCATAACGTATTTTTGTATACCATGATGTCTTGAACAAAAACCTATCTTGGTTTTTTGAAATACCTCTCCTACTGCCCAAAAACTGTCTTTGAACAACCTGTATAAAACTGGAAAATCCCAATTTCTGAAAATATGGCTTCAAAGAAAGCCTTGTATCGCCCAACGGGTAACACTTGTGAGAAAATTTAGATAGGTTATTGTATCTAGGGATTTCATGAAGAGAAACCTCCTTCATAATTCCAAAATAATGTTTCATGTGGCCAGAAACGGATCTTGAAAAAGACTGTTAAAACCAGAAAACAAAGTTTTTCTCTCAATGACTTTCAGTAGTTTCGTAGTGCAAGTTAAACCATCAATTTCTCCCACCTCATAATGAATTTGAAGAAACTGAAAGAGGTTTTTTGTATTTCAGTATGTTAGGAATAAAAACCTCTTTCAGTGTTCAAAAATGAGTTTTCAGTTTCTCAGTAACCTCTCTGGAAGTTGACTACCTAAAGAAGAAAAACATGGTTTTTTGTTGAAAAAGCGCGCTACGAAAATAACGTTTTTGTAGCGCAAAACACCTTTTTTGAACTAGCTACGCTACGAAAACATGGATTCCTATCATGATTGCAAAATTTGACCCTAAAACTAATGGAATGACTTCTAGATGGATGATGGGACCTTTAAATCATGGAATAAGGTTGTTAAACTTTGTTTGGAAATGAAAATGAGACTTTTGAGACTCTAACCCTATCAGCTACCCTTTAAAGCATGAAATGACCTAACACCTATCTAATACCATGACTAAAACAAGGTAAAATTTCATAGTTTATTGATCATGGAGTGGACCTAGAAGACTTCATTTGAACTTGTAATATGACCTATCCTTTACCAATGACTTAAAATGACTTCTAAATCTCCCTGAAATCATGACCAAAAGTAGAGTTGACACAATGATGTTTTGTGAATTTTTGGGTGATAACATAACCTACAACTAAATTTGACTTTACCCTTTTTCCCATGGACCTTACTATCACTATTTGAGGATTTGTCACCAACATAATCTCCAGAGGCTAATAACAAAGGCCAATTTGAGCTTGTGGATCACACTTCTAATACCTTGGGAATACCAAGACAATATTTAAGAAGGTGGTCACCCATACATAACTTGTAAGGGAAATTAAATTTGCAGGGCTGATTGGAAGGTTTGTCCACATTAGGTGCATCGGTAGTAATGGTTGTCCCCTTTCTTATTTTTCTTCTTCTTCCTCCTCCTCTTCTTCTTTTTCTTAGCTTCCTAGCTACTAGAATCAAGACTTTCACCAGGCGAAGAGGAAGTACAGGGGGAAGAAACAACATGTGAAGAAGAAAAGGGTCAACTTTAGGATGAACATGAGGTTGAGACTGTTCAGGTGGAGGAAAACATGGTTGAGAAGTATTTTGGACATTAGAACCATAGGGGTCGAAAATAACCAAACTAGAAAACCAATGGTAAATCCAGGAAGGGACAGCGTTGCCATATAAGCAATGCCAATATTTCCAAAAGAAGGAAAATGACTAGGATTCCCATCTTAGGGGTTTCCTTGATTGGTAAACTCAGGAACTGTTTCAATTAGTATCAACCTAAGATCGACTAAGGAGTTATTCCAAGGGGAGGATGTTATTCCATGGTCAATTAATTAATTTTAGAAATTAACAATAAAAATAAATCAAAGAGGGGTAACTAGGCATAAATGTTTACCAAGCAACAATGAACTACAATATACAGTTTGGAGAACCAAGGACTTAATGTATGACAACCAATATCCCCAAATGTTGTGTTCATTGTATCACGGTATACAAGGCAGCCGACTCGATTACCTATGGATGGATAGAAACCTATAGGGGACTCCCAAAATATACTCAATGGTACGTGGGAGTGCAGTTCGTAGTAGTGTTGTCTAATGTGTAACTATTTGATGAGAATGCTCCCATATAATTTCAGGTGTGGAGCTTCATTTGATATACCCGAAGGTACATGGAGAATGATCATATACACCTAGATACATGGAACAATATTTTACCCCCAAAATGCAACGCTAGAAAGCAATGACATCTCCTACGTTTAATGACGTCGGAACACATCTCTATCCTAGACCTCTAGATGTCTTGCGTTAATGTTCCAAATGATCCTTAGGTTAATTGAGATAAATTTTAAAGTTTATCTTAAGTTATGTTTCAATTTCAAGGCCAAAAATCGATGTCACCTGAACATACCTATAATGCAACTAATATGAGGAAAATACTCTTTCCATTTCGGTTAAAGTTATCTAGTATAGGGAAGAAGTGAAAACTTTGATGCAACAATCAATTATGCAATAGACAAGAAATTCCTAACTAGATCTTTCACTTTCACAATTCCAATTCAGTTCAAAGCATTAAAGATGCCAATCCATGCAATGTAATCTATGCATGATTCCCCTAAAAACTATGCAAATGCAATCTATGCACAATTTCCTTTTAAAATGAATGAGGATGCACTTATCAGATTTCAACACTAATCAATGTAATCTATGCTCAATGAAAATCTCAACAACAACTTTCCAATGAAATTTAATCTAATGCACTTTCTAGAAATTTTGAGATGAAAGCTTAGTCAAATGAAAAAATCAATTCTTTTCGGTTTCCAAAAGAACTAAAATGCTCATCAAACAACGTGCAAGCAACAAAACTGTAAATTCAATTACCCTAAGAACCTAAGATTCACTTCAAGCTCATTTTCAATACTTGGACATGGAACAAAATTTTGCAAACCACAAATAATCTAACAGCAAGACATCAAAATGCTAATCACACAGAGTAGGAAGAAGACTCTAGAGATCAATGTATCCTATACTTTTCTGTTAAAACCCTAAAAATTCTCAATCTTCCAAGACCAACGTAGGCATACAGTTGGAACCAGGGTTTCAAGTGCAACTGTTCATAGTTAAATACGTGTTTAAAGCGCTCTTCTTTCCAGAGAAAACATGTTGGGAAAGGAAATATTAGGAAAAGACAATGAAAATCGAAAAGAAATCTAGACTTGAAACTCTAAAGAGCATAATACTCAGAATGAAAACTTATAAGCAATCAAAATTATGGATTATATGGTGGTTGGCCAAACTAATCATAACAAACCAAAACGAAAGGAGGTTTGAAGGGTTATTGGCTCCCCAGTATGGTCGACATTTTCTTGTGAAGACAATCGATCCCTCTAGTCCTATGGGAGGATATAGCAACAAATGAGAGAAACATATGCAAACATTCCTAACTTATACTAGAAAACACTCAGGAGGATATACTTCCTACCTCTTTCTAATTCTAGTGCCTTTGGTTCCAGCTTTGATTCTTTCGCTTCCACGCTCACGATAATGATATCCTCTTTGTTGGCATAGATGAGTGTATACAAGAAAATAAAACTGGAGAGAACAAACATATACATAGCATAATAGTTTCCAGTAAAAATTATGCAGCAAAACAAGGAACACTACAATAAATATACAATAATTGACATATTTATGGAAGGAAACACATAATGTATTATTAATAGAATGACAAAGGGATCAATACAACCAGAAGCCTTGATGTTGGACAACTCCTTCAGGTGAGACTCCAAGTCCTACCCTTCGCCTACAAACAACTTCCTCCTTTGCAAATGGGCAACAATTTGGCATGATTCAACTCATAGATAGCAACCAACCAAGAGTGGATGGTAGGGATTTCATTTTTAGGGAAGGAGATGAATTTGAGGATCCATAAAAGGAGGGAGGAGCTCCACATGTTAAGGGAAAGATCCATGGAAAGTGGATCCATGGCCATGAATGGGAGGTCTCATTCCTATCATTAACTACCTGAAACCACATCGTCGTTCTCGAGCCTTCTAGTACATGAAGCTTATCCTCCATTTTGGGAAGAACTGCCTGAAGAGGGCCAACGCAGATTTTCCTGAAAAAATTCGTGTTGCCAACACTAGACATAAGTAGTGAAAAAGGTGAAAAGCGTGAGTCATCAGCTATGCAGAACACACTGGGATTGTAAAACAAGTTTCTTGACAATCTTTTCAGAATCTTTTCAAGTGAAGTCTTCTTCCACTTCTTCAAGGATTTTTTAGACATGTTTCATGGAGAACATATTTTGCGACACTGGTGGTATGACGACAAAAAGTGGAGTGTGACAAAATATTGTATAACATATGCTCCTTCCTGCATGAATTCGGATTTGTGGAAACCCTATCCTTCCGCAAAAACTCGCACATGCAAGTTTCCAAGAGAGAGAAAATTCTTCCAAAACCAAAACAAAGAGAGAGTTACTTCTTCACTACATTCTAGCCTTTCTTTGCACTTATTTTCTTGCCTCAGATTAGATCAGATGTGATTTTATTGATATATATTCAATTTAGTTCGAATTCCATCTTATTTATAATATTATTCTGGGTTGGTTGGTTCACTTCAAGGATGACTTGAGGGGTTGGTTGACCTGATCATTTGTTGGACTCTAAGACACTTTTTACACAAAATAAAATTCTCTTTTTCATTTTACAAGAGCCCCAAAGGGTATATGAAAATTTGACTTTAACTCAAAATAAAATCCCTAGAGCACACAATGGGTGCTTAACCTATTGAGTATAAACCAAATCATGAAACCCATGGTTTAATAAGTAAATTTCCTTTCATAATAAAATTTCATTTTACTTTTATTTTTATAATACATCATGACACTCCCTCTTAAATAGGGAGGTATTCATAATTGATTAATGGTACAAATACAATAATCACTTTGAAAATTTCTTATAAGAAGAGAATCAACATACACAATGATAAGGATACCCTAACTACAAAGGTATCTTCCTAACACATCAAAGATCCAAGTGTCATGACACTAATACAAAGAATCCAACACAATAATTCCAGTTCCATACACTCATCCAAGGATATAAGACATTGATCGAGACTAAGGTGTTATCCATACATTTTCCACTATAGGTACCATTAGGCTTCAGCCCTAATACCAACCCACAGGGATATAGGTGTCTATCTAATGTAAGAGCTCCAAGACCAATGCCACCCTCCCCAGTTTGGGATATAGACATCATCAATGGGCCAACCAAGATGTCCTCCCAAGTACTCTCACTGGTATTTCATGGTACTTCATGTCTCCCTCTTAACCAAATAAAAATAAAATAAATTTTTACCAAACTTTAAAGAAGATATCACCAATCCGAGCATGCTCCTAAAATTTACTTCTTGTGGAAAGATATTTTGTCATTCACATTAGCTATTTGTTCATTTGTTGGCACGTATTGTATCTTCATGACCCCAATCAGTATCCAAGCTTCCAATATGCATGCTAGCATAGTCTCTGGGGTTTCCAACTATGTAGATGTTGCTTAGGTCATCACAATATCCAAACACATTTTCAGTGGAAGTTTTCTTCTTTAACTTCTACAACAACACCAAACTTAGCTTTAGCACTTTTTTCTAGAACAACCAATTATTTTTTACAACTTTTACTCTTTTAATGCTTCAATCATGATTTTTTTTCATTATTCAAGGTATTTATTATAGTTTTCACATTATTCCCTCCCTCTCAACTTAGGGAGACTAATAGGTTCTTTATCATATCATCATAGAAACTTCAACCTGTTATCCTCCATAGTGTCCCAAGGCTAAGAATGAAAACCGAAGGAGGTAACCTTGAACCAATTATGATTTCGTATCTAACCCTACCAAATCAAACTAGGCTATCTCTGTGATCTTACAGTCAACAAGGTGACTAAAGAGGGTAAAATATATTAGGTTAGGTATTTAGCTATAGGGTTTTGAAATTTAGGGTTTTATATGGATCAGGAGGAGAGGTCAAGGAAACTAGGTTAGATCTAAAAGATTTCATTTGCATGGATACAAAGGGGTATGAAAGGTATCTCCACTGACACTTTTAGGTTTTCAATTGTAGTGTAGGGTGGCAAATAAAATGTTCAAAATGAGCATGGAAAGCATGAGTTCATTTATCAGAAGATGAATAACATAAACATGAAATTCCTAACAAAAAAAAGAATAAAATTTGGAAATTTTGTTTAACATCTTATAGGAAGATCACTGAAAGAAAAGATATGGAAAGGAGAAGAGCCAATAATTCATAAAATTAAATTACAGAATAAAAACACTGCCACAAAATCATACCACATGAATCCCTATATAATAGTTGCAACTGGATTTGTATTTCTGAAAATAAATTATACACAAAGCTCCAAGCCTTCTACTCTATGATGTCCAACCTTGAATATGACTGAAAACTAGATACATATAGACCAAAACAATATTCCCTCTCTTAGGGGTTGAATCCCTCAATATAGAAAGAGTTACACAAATTTCTCTAACCAAACCTAATACTAGGGAGGTTAAAACAAACTCTCCTTTTAGCCTTTGATTAACCTATCTATCATAAATGACCTTCAAAATTACATCAAAATTACATTAACAAGATCAATTTACATTCATCTACATCATGTCAACACAAATAAAGATAAATTACATCATGAGAAACTATTTTTTACAGAATAAACTCAAAAATTTGACCTCCAGGGAAAAGCGCAACACATTAAGGGAAAAGCACAGTGCTATGAGGGAAAAGCGCAGCGCCAACTTGAAGGGAAATTTTGACTAACTCCCTGTGATCCAAATGTCGATCTAAAGGTACCATTGGAAATATTAAGATGTCTGTTTGTCCATAGAGTCATTAATAAAGAAAAATGGCCTCTACAAGTATGAGAAAAATGGATTCTCCTAAGGTCACTCCAAAAACACAATGCTAGGGTGAAAAAGGTGGCAGAAAGTGGTCTTTTAGCATGTTTTTTTCACTTTTATTCCACCCAAAATGCTCACATGGCACAAAAAATATATTGATGACATGTGCAGCTCATAATATATCCACCAATATAAAAAAAAATTCATTTGGAGCTCTAAGGTAAAATCGCAACACCAAGGCCCTGCGCTTTTGGTAGTGAGGAATTTCCAAAAATTTCCAAAATGATCAAGATTTTCAGAAACACGGGGCTCAGGTAGGTCAATATCTCTATAACCATAAAAAAAAAAAAAAAAAAAACTGAGAGACTTTTTTGTTCTTTTGTATGTTATGAACAACAACCTCCTCCCGTTCAAACATACTTTCCCATTTGTTCATAATCCACGTTTGAATTTGATCACTCAAAATTGCAAAAGCATGGCAAGCTCTCAACAGTTTTTGCAACATGATATTTTAGAGGGTATTTGGAGGCCATCCCAAATGATTTTTGGGATGAAATTGGTATGTTTGTAAATATTATGATGTCTTCTACACAATGTATTCATTAAGCACTGAAAACATTTTCTCCAAACCCCTGAAAAACTGACTTGTAGTCCAGCTGTCCAAAAGTGCAGGAAACCTCTTGTAGAAAATATAATTTGGGAATTTATCTCAAATAATAACACATGTGCATAAACGGAAGGAGGTTTTTTTTTTGTTCTATTATGGATAAAAACCTTTTTCACTTTTGTCAAATTCATCTTCCTTACTTCAGAATCTAATTTTAAAGAAGAATTATCCCTGTGTGCAATGTAAACCCTAGGCAACCCACATCTTGGAAAGGTGAAGCTATGGTTTCTTGGACTTTGGTGGGCTCATACCTGATTATCCAAACACCTTTATACTTCTTATTTTCAGTGTGTGCGGTCTTTGCTACCATGGTGAAACCCTAGCTCACTAGGAAGAGTAATTAGGGTTTAGTTTTAGGAAAACAAGGGATTTGGGGAATTTTTATGAATGAAGGTAGATGAAAGGGTTTGAGGGTCTCTAAATTATTGGGAAAACTTTTGGGGGTATGGATAGATGTTAGGGAGTGTAGGAAGGTGAAAATTTTGGAAATGAGTGAGGGGAAAGGGTATAAAAATGAAAAACACAGTCCTAGTCTAGGAAAGTGTAGTGTAGGCTAGATTTATAGGGAAATGATGGAAATGAGGGAAATGAGGGAAGTGTAAAGGAAGGTGTATGAAAGGTTGGGGAGGGTGCTTGAGCATGAATTTTAGGTTTTTTCACATCAAATGGATCAAAAACACTATGAGACCAAAAGCGCAACAAACCCTAGAAGAGGGTGATTTTCTGAGCTTTCAAGCATGAAATGAAGCTAAATAAAGGTAGATGAGGGAAAAATATAACCAAATTACTTGTTTTTGATGAGTTGTAACCTGTGGTTTATGAATAAACTACTGAAGAAGGAAGATTTTTCTCCCTTAAGAAAAACCCATCACCTTAGAGAAAAGTGCAACGCAGCTGAGAAATTTGGCTTTTCAAGGTGAAATTTGGTTGTTATAAGAGCTGGAATGAATTTCAATGGTGGAGAGATGTATTATGAGAGATAAATGAGAAAAATATGTGCTCCTATGAGAAAAACGCAACACCTTGGAGAAAAACACAGTGCAGCAGTTAAATTTGGCTTTCCAAGGTGAAAATTGGTTGCTCTGAGGGTGGAAATGCTCCTTGCTAATAGAATGATGTCTTATGAGGGTGGAATGAGAAAAATATGTGCTCCTTTGGTCTTCTTATAGGATAAAAAGTCAATTTTCTCTTAGGTATTGATGTGGCCCACCCTTTTCTTTTCACAAAATGACTTGATTTCTTGTGTACTGCAGCTTTCAAACCTTATTGCACATATTTACATCTTAATAAATATCAAAATTCACTTTAGATATTTATTGAACACTTGTCCTTATTACTACTCCCTATAATGGTAAATTTGATGATGACATGATCTATTTACATGATTTTTTTGATAATATGACGTAATGATGACACTATATGGAAAGACAAGAAGAATGATGACCAAGATGACCAAGACACTCTTCCAAGAGATAATGACTTGACCATGATGATGTTCATTGACCATGAGAATGAAAGGAGTAGTAATTACCTAGATGACTAACCTATAGAAATTATACAAGCAATATGTATATCAATGGATTCAATCCAATCATGTGGTATGCTAAAGCAAGATACTAAATCCTTCTACAAATCAATTGTGGAAAATAAACACGATCGCCAATCACAACAAGTAAAGAAGGAATCAAATCAAACCACAACATAGATATTTTCCCGAGGAAAGCTTGCTGCTCAAAACCCCTATATCTTCTATTGTATATTCACCAAGGAATCATGAAACAATTATAATGCACTCTTCTCACAAGAGTCTCTTGCACTTTCACAACTGTCTCACACTAATCCAGACAAAATTGACCAACACTTAGCCAATTTTCAGCCTCTGCTCAACCTGCCTTGCTTACACAATTCATGTGGAATGCAATCCCTATTATTTATGAATTTCAGCCTTCCAAAACTGCGTAATTATCATGGGAAATCCTATGGATGTTTTACTACATGTAGGAAGCCTACTAATAATACAAATGATAGTTAACATCCCTTTAACAGTTGTCTCAATTGGGTCTCCACGGGAATTGACATGCATGCAACTATTAATAGTAAATCATCAATTACATGACAAATCATTGCATGTGAATTCAATCTGAATCAATTCACTTGACCTCTCACTAGTGCAACAAACAGTTACAGCTGGTTTAATTGATTTTAACTCAATTAATTGATTTAATTGATTTCTGATGCATTAAACTAATGCACTAACTTCAACTTGGACTCAATATCTAATAGAATCACTCTGCATGCCTCACCAACCACCTTCAACTCAAAATTCATGAGCTAATTGAGTTTATCACACTCAGTTAACTATTACAAGTGATTATGAGATAAGATTACATTTTATTGTCCAATTTAATTAAGGGAAAAATAAATTAGACACACATTTCTTGTTGACTTTTCAACACTCCCTATCAATAAGAAAGGGATTATCAGCTACCCTGATCCTACCTCTATGGTATACGAATTTTCTCCTGGAGACTTCCTTTGTCAGAATATCTGCATCCCAATCATCCGTGGGAATGTACTGAAGTAACATAATGCGCCTTTGAACACAATCTATGAGATGGTTGTACCATATGTCTATGTGCTTGGACCTATCATTGAATATCGGATTAACTGAGAGTTTAATGCAACTCTTGTTATCACAATGTATCACCGTCGGATCCATCTGATGACCAAAAAAACCAACCAAAATCTTCCTCATCCATGTGGCCTCACATGCAGCCTAACTTGTTGCCATGTACTATGCCTCAGATGAACTGAGTGCCACAGATCTCTTCTTCCTGTTGTACCAAGAAACTGTTGTTGATCCTATGCTGAAGATCCCTCCTGGTGTGCTCTTTTTGTCTGATGGACTACCTGACCAATCTGCATCAGTGAAGCCTTGAAGCTTCACTCCCTTTTTCCATCTATACCATAATCCATACTCTGTAGTGCCCCTGAGATATCTCAAGACATGCTTCACCACCTTCAAAAAGAGCTTGGTCAGCTTAACCAGGGCTTGACTCAGCTGGTTAACTGCATAGAAAATGTCTGGTCTAGTGTTCATCAAGTACATCAGTGAACCCACAAGCTTCCTGTAAACAATAGCATCCACTACCTCACCTGAAGTAGCATCCTCCTTCCTCTAGTTTCCTGGAAGAGGAGTCTCCATTGGTTTACAACTCTCCATGTGAAACTTACTCAAAATCTCTTTGGCATGCTTACCTTGAGAAAAAAATAGCTCACCATCCCGCTGCCATATTTCCAAACCAAGGAAATAGTAAAGAAGCCCCATGTCCTTCATCTCAGACTCTCCTGCAAGATCCTCTTTGCAAGAAGTTATGAGCTGCTCGTCACCTGTCAAAATAATATCAACAACATAAAGTACGGTAATCAAGAGCTTACCATTAACCACAATTTGGTACAGGTTCGCATTCGCTTCACTCTTCGTGAAGCCCAACCGGTGAAATAGTTGTCAATCTTGGTGTACCAAGCACGAGGTGCTTGCTTCAGCCCATACATTTCTCTCTTGAGTCTGCACACATGCGACCCACTGTCAAAGGTATCAAAACCTTCTAGATTCTCTATGTACACTTCTTCCTCAATAACTCCATTGAGAAATGCAATCTTCACATCCATTTGATGTATCTGCCACCCCATCTGTGCTGTGAGTGCAAGGATATATATAATCGATGAGTATCTCACAACCGGTACGAAATTCTCCTCATAGTCAATCCCCTCAACTTGTGAGAATCCCTGGGCTACAAATCTAGCCGTGTGCTTCTCCAAACTCCCATCTGCCACCTGCTTCACCTTATAGATCCATCTAGATCCAATCACTGATTTTCCGACTGGTCTTGGTAAAAATTCCCATGCACTCTTCTTGACGATGGAGTCATACTCCTCAACCATGGCGTCAACCCAAGTTTCACTGCTTCCTCAAAGGAGGATGGTTATGTCACAATACACTTGCTCATAAGAGTCATGTATCGAGTAAACATGTCTGGATTCTGTCTCTATCTGCGCATTGAAGTAGGTGCTCCTACATGTTCTACCTTATCAAGTCTCAATCTATTAGCTTCTGTGGTGCACCTTCTACCATGTCTGGTGGATGGCTCTGCATGAGTGTTTTCTTCCACTCCATGATCCTCCGCATGTGGCTACTCCACATCTTGAGGTTCATCCTTTGGAAACAAGATGATCTGGATTTATGTAGGAACGCAACATAATACACATATAACCATAAACACAGAGATGCAGTGAAAATAATGCTTCCTTTTATTAAAATCAAATGACTGAAATGTGCTTATAGAAATAATGTAAATAAACAGCTAGGGCGCTGGTAGGCTTACCTCTGAGAAGAGATGTGGCAGCTACAGGCCTCTAAAATGTGTTACAAAAAAAATGAATAAAACATTCTTACAGGAATAATGGAAATGAGTGCGTGAGGGCAATGGTAGTGTATCCCTGAGAAGAGATGTGACGGCTGCAAGCCTCTCCACTATGTTACAATGAGGCTCAAAGGCATATTTATTGTTGGGAAACAATGTAAAACCCAAAACGTCCAAAAACCTAACCCTAAGAGATGAAGCTCCAAAATTGTGGGTCCTATTTGGGTAAATTGGTGTTTCAACTTCCCATGGACATAACTTTCGCATACAATCTCCATTTGACGCACTCAATAGCTTGTTAGAGAGATCTATCCGATGACCCATGTTGCTCCTGGCTTTCCCAAAAAATGTCGTTTAGGGCCTCAAAATGGCTCTAGATGTTCGGGACCTGAAAAACTGCTAACAATAGTAAGTTGTGATGCAACTTAAAAATGGAAAGAACTGATGGTGGGCGTTCAAATGGAATAACTGGGTGGCCACCAATATCCACCTAGAATCATCAAGGCCCCAAAACGGCTCTGGGAGTGTAGGACCTGAAAACCTGCTAAAAATAGTAAGTTGTTGGAAGTGAAGAACTGAAAGAGTTGATGGTGTGGTTCCAAATGGAATAGGTGGGTGGCTACCGATATCCACCTAGATCACAAGAGTTCCTCATCTGAATTCAAATCAAGCTCCATCTGAAGGGACAATCACATGGTTTCTCCTCATCAAATTTTATATCCCGTCTCACAAAAGTCATCCTGTTGTTTGGAAAATACACTCGATAATTGTGGGGAGTATCAGAGTACCCCACAAATATCCCAATCTCAACTGTTGGTTATAGATTTTTCCTGGAATATTTTTTCAAATGGAAATAGACAGATGAGACAAAAATTTTAAAATATAAAACATTAGGTTTCTTACCAGAAGAATCCTCCTCTGGTGTACTCATGCCAAGTATCTGATGAGGACTACAGTTTTGCACAAATACCGTTGTGTTGCATGCCTCTACCCACATATGCAATGGTAGGCCCTGATCATGTAACATCGCTCGTGCCACACCCATAATTGTTTTGTTCCTTCTTTCTGCGACCCCATTCTATTGCGGGTTATGAGGTGCAATCAACTCTCTCTGAATTACTTCTTTGCTACAGAAGTTCTTGAATTCATTGGAGATGTACTCACCACCATTGTCACTCCTAAGAGCCTTCACATGCTTCCCCGTATCTTTCTCCACCAGTGCTTTGAACTCAAAAAATTTTGAGAACGTCTGATCTTTCTTCTACATGAAGTAGATCCAACACTTTCTAGAAAAATCATCAACAAATATCACATAATACCTATGCTTTGCTGTCGAAGCTGTAGAGAATGATTCACACATGTCTGAGTGAAATCTCTCAAGGACTTATGTTGCTCGGTTCTCCTTCTCGTGAAAAGCGGCCTTTGCATATTTCCCTATGGTACATCCCTTGCATGTGTCTATCTGCGCAAAAGTACCCTTTGGAAGCCCCATAGAAATCTACTGCATGAAATTTAAGGCTCTGTGGTGTAGATGGCCCAATATATTATGCCATAACTCACCCTCATCCCAGCTCACCACTTTTTCCGCCTTACCCATCAATGTTGCGAACCATATACATAAAGTTTGTAGAGATTCATCACATGAATCCCAATCTTCTTGGCTTTTCCTACAACTTTGTGTCGAAGGAAAGCTTTCCCTTCACTGAAAACCTCATCATAACCTCTATCCTCCAAAATTGCAACTGAAACTAAATTTTTTCAAGCCTGGTACATGCATTACATATTTTAATAAGAATGGTTTACCAGATTGTCTTTGGAAGGTAACTGTATCAATCTCAGTAGCACTATAGCTCCCGTCATCACCCATTTAGATATGGATCTAGAGGTCCTTCTCCTCCAAGCTACTGAAAAATTATTTGTCTCCCGTCATGTGGAAAGATGCACCACTATCCAAGTACCACAATGATCCAATCTCACTTGACACTGTGCATGTGATGAGAGAGAAGTCAAACACAAATTGCAAGGCCAAAGCCTCACCAGTTGTAGATCCTGAAGCCTTCTTGTTCTTCTTCTTCCATGGAGAATTAGTGGCATAATGTCCATGCTCGTGATAGTGAAAACACTGCACTCTGGACATGTCACGCTTCTTGCTTTCTTTTTTTGCCTCATATTTGGAATAGGATTTCCTTCCCTTCCCCTTCTTTGTCTTACCAACCAAGGAGCACTTTTTCTCATCATATTTCCTAGATGAGGATCCATCCCTAGTATTCTGCCTGAATTCTTCTTGCACAAAATCCAACCAAATTCGTTCCCAATCTGGGAGCTTCTCCCTCCCATTGACAGAGTCCTAATAACTATGCCAACTCTTGGGAAGGCCTAAAAGAGCTAGGCTCACTAAGTCAGCATCTGCTACTGTAATTTCGACACTCCCAAGCCCATCTCGACATTGAACAAATTTGGTTAAATATTTTGGAATAGTGTCGCCTTTCTCCATTTTGATTTTCCTAAGTTTGTACTTCAGTGCCAATTTTCTGTGGTCACTGCTACTATGAAACAGATCTGTCAAAGCCTTCCACGTTGCATATGGATTCAATTTTCCATGGAGAATTGAGACAATGTGGTCTTGTACTCCCTCCAATAAGGTCATCCTCGCCTTTGCAACCTTCTTCTGCCAAGCATAAAGAAGAGCGGCATCTGCTGATGCGGGTTTGCGAATGTCACTATCAATGAATTATTTCAACCTGTTGTCCTCCAAAAATACCTCCATCCTATCTTTCCACGCAATATAATTGGAACTACCCTTGAGTGCATATTCCAATCTCAAGCCATTGAAATCCATCTTGATCTTGATCTTCCTGTTGTACCAAAGAATATTTTTGCAAATTCAAATTCTATTCAACACAACCTCAATTTATTCTCCACTATAGTGATTTCCTGTGCTCCAATATCATGTAGAAATTATACAAACAATATGTATATCAATGGATTCAATCCGATCATGTGATATGATAAAGCAAAATAATGAATCCTTATACAAATCAATTGTGGAAAATATACACAATCGCCAATCACAACAAGTAAAGAAAGAAGCAAATCAAACCACACGACATATATTTTCCTGGGGAAAGATTGCTGCTCAAAACCCCTCTATCTTCTATTGTATGTTCACCAAGGAATCATGAAATAATTACAATGCACTATTATCACAAGAGTCTCTTGGACTCTCACAACTGTCTCACACTGATCCGGTCAAAATCGACCAACAACCAATTTTAAGCCTCTTCTCAACATGTCTGCCTTGCACAATTCATGTGGAATGAAATCCCTATTCTTTAGGAATTTTAGTCTTCCAAAACTACGCAATTCTCATGGGAAATCCTATGGATGTTTTATTACATGTGGGCAGCCTACTAATAATACAACTAATAGTTAACATCCCTTTAACCTTTGTCTCAATTGGGTCTCCACTGGAATTGACATGCATGCAGCTATTAATAGTAAATCATCAGTTACATGATATATCACTGCATGTGAATTAAATTTGATTTAATTCACTTGACCTCTCACTAATGCAACAAATAGTTACAAATAGTTAAATTGATTTTAAGTCAATTAATTGAGTTAATTGATCTCTCCTACATTAAACTAATGCACTAACTGCAACTTGGATTCAATAACTAATATAATCACTCTACATGCCTCACCAACCAACCTCAACTCAATATTCATGAGCGAACTAAGTTTACCACACTCAATTAATTATTACAAGCGATTATGAGATAAGATTACATTTTATTGTCCAATTTAATTAAGGGAAAATTAAATTAGACACACATTTCTTGTTGCCTTTTCAATATAACTGATGATCAAATTTTTATTTGAAAACCTATTGAAACTATAAAAAATTTCCCTAGGAACCTATCAACCATATGAAAGAGCATAATTTATTACTGGTGACTGACAGGACTAACAGACATTAACATTGGATCCAGCTAGGGATGGAAGCTCCTTATGAGGTATCATCCATTGGGAAATGGAGTCAAAAATGAAAAAAAAATACTCGAAACTGAAATGACTTGACAAATTGAAATGACTTGAAAAAATAAAACTGGCTAATAACTAAAGTTATTTATGACAACAAACCATCGAGATTTGAGGACTTCAAATCCTGATGATAACCACTTGCCTGTTGAAGATATATATAGAATCATGTGAAATGATCCCTCCAGTGTAACCAATCCATAAAATGGCTACTTATTAGAATCATGCTCACACTTTCCTTGAGCAAGAAGAAAAAACAAAAACTAGGCAACTCCAAGTATCCACTGAAAATATGCTTCTGATCCATAAATACAAGAAAATTCATCTCCCTTGTTGACTGTAGAAAATCAGTAAAAGGATCCTCAAAAATATGAAATGTTACCTTGTCTTGAAACTAAGTAGAAATACACGCACTCCTTTCATTTTCTAATTCTGGAAAAATATCATCATGTGAAAGAGGCTCTAATACAACCTCTTCTTTATCGTTGCTCTCTTGACATGACTGCAAATATTTGGATGAGCTTTGTAATGACACTCTTGTTGAAAAAAATAATGATGTCAGTTGCTTGAATTTTTTTTTATCACATATATTTTGAAGCTCATAGCTAGATAATGGAGAAGGGCTTTGACTACAAATATTATCCAAAACATCAGCTATTGGATCATGGAAAACTTGAGAAGATTGCTGCAAATTTTTATACATTGGTTCCAATGAGACTACATGATTTTCTATAGGCTTGTCATCCTTTGCTTAAGAGATATTATCAAAAAAATTCCTCAAAAACTGAAATGCATAAAAATTAATGGTACAAAATTATCCCACATCAATTCATAATATTTTTCAGGTTCTAATATTTGATATGTGGTCTAAAACTCAATGTAACTTAGTGGCTGTGATTCTGGAGTGAAAGAAGATTTAATTTCACAAGTGAAATCCTCAACCAATTAATGAGAAGGTTTCCCATTTATATTGTTGACAACTCGCTTATCTGCTTGCTTATAGTTTTCTCATGTAATAGAAATTCTCTAATTATCCACAATTTTCTCTTATTTTAGCAAATGAGGAGAGACACAAGGGTAAGGAGACTTGATCAAGAAGTTCATTGTCTTCTTCATGCTCCATATCAAAACTGAAAGACTTAGGATTTCTAATCTGAGGAAATTTTTCTCTCAGTAATTGAAATGAAGCGAAGCACAAGGGCAAAGAAATTTCACTAACTTTGAATTTTTTTGAATTCTCTTCATTGCTATCATGATTGATATGTATAGGTTGAGTGCTATATTTGAGTTGATGTAATTGAACTTCGTCCTTCCAAAGACATGTCATTGATTTCCTTGAAAAGTTAGCCTCAATTTCAACAACATAGTCATCATCATACTAATCATACTTGGGTAAATCATCAATATAAGGAATGTCATCAAGCATACACATTAGATCAGAAAATTGCTTCTCCACAGGTTTATCTACAAATCCATTTTCATGACTATCCATAAATGAATAATGAAACAATCATTTTATGATGTATGGTAATTGGAATTAGCAGGAAAATGTTAGGACCAACAACCCCTTCTTCTTCTGCAATAAGTGGCACATGGTGTTTTTTAACAAAAAAATCATCTCTAATGATGATCTTTTGAATCATTTCTTCCATTGTACTTACCAAATTGTCGAGCTTCACTTCTGAAAATGTCAAGTGCTCCTTCTCTATGTTGATCTCCCTCTCTTATGCTTCCAACTTTGATCTTTTGACCAACAGATTAGCTTCCACAACTATTGCACTGTCCTACATTTTTTCAAGTGTTGTGTTGTTTCTTTCTCTCAACTGAAATGTCATTTTTGGATCAAAGAAATTCGGGTATTGTAAGAGAGTTGAACCAGGAGGCAGTTTTATATCAGCGGGCATTGAATGATATACTTGATTGAATCTAGCTTAAAAGTGTTGCACTGTTTCTCCTAACTAACTTTTCAAATGATTATATTCTTCTAAAATCAGAAAAGGATTCCTCTTGATCACCCATTTATCAAGGAAGAATTTCACAAACTAATGGAAAAAAAAAATGCTTGCAGCTGGATAGTTTTTGAACCATTTCTTGGCTTCACCTTGCAAAGATAGAGCAAAAATCCTAATACTGACATCATCTTATTCAACCTCAAAAAGGTTGAGAAATTTTTCAAAACTCTGAATGTATTTTTCAGCAGTGATGTTACCATATTCTCCATCAATCTTGGGAAGATATTTGTAATAGTTTTCAGGGAAATCATGAAGTATAAGAGGTAAGATGAGTGGCTTGTATCTATCTGGAATTTTGGAAGATATATGAGTATGTACAGAAGCTGTAAAATTAGTCTTGATCTCTTGAGGCTCTTCAAGTGGAATATTGTCAACATAAGTTTTAGAAGAAGGATATTGACCAAGATCAAAAGCGTAAGGAGAATTTGTATTCACAATCTTCAAAGGAAAGGAATCAAATGCAGGTCTGTGATCTTTTCTCAAATACATAACCTTTCAAAACTTTTTTCTTTCTTATGGAAACAAGGTCATCTATTATTTTTACTACTGCCTATATCCATCATGCTCACTATTATTATCAAGTCATCTTCAACATCTTGAAGATTATGTACCTGCAAATGTTCAACAATAAGTACAACCTAGTACAAATATAGAGAAGCATGTAGTCAATTATATCAATATCATATCATTACAATAGAAGCATCAAAACAATAAGGTTTTAGACATCAAATACATAAACCTAGTTAGGTTGATAGTCACCAAGGGTTACATATTTTATATTTTGGATTTTAAGAATTGGCTAGGGTTTTAGTCGCAAACCCTAGATTCCATAATTGAGACTTAAATACTTTAGATATCAATAACTAAATTAAGTTATAAATTAAATCATAGTACTTTGAATATGGGGCTTCAATATTATGCCATGGAATTTCATTTTAAGTTCTATTATGGTTTTGTCACAAACCCTAGATTTCACTAATAAAACTAAATCATGGATATACTAGCATTTCATATCTAGGGTTTCATTATTAGTTTCCTTATATCAATCTATTACTAATATTTTATCGTAAACCTTTGATATAGACATCAAATTCCAACATTGTTTACCAAACAAGGGTTTCAATTATGTGGAATCTCATCTACCGAGGGTTTCATTCCTATGAATTTACTATAGTAAGGTTTTTGTCATAAACCCTAATTCTAGGGTTTCATCATGTGACCGAGATATCAATGAAAACCCCTAAATACTAGGGTTTATTCATAGAATTACCAAAATCCTAAACGTCAAGAAAGTAGGATTTCACCCTAAGAAGAGTAGAGTTTAATTATTAACATACCCTAAGCACCAAAAGGGTAGAGTTTTGTAGTGAACCCTAAGGATTAGGGTTTTACTAAAGTAAAAAAAGACAAAGAATATAACAAAGGTTGACTCTAATCTAAATATTAATCACCTCAAGCAAGAATCTTAATGATTCATAATCCTAGACATAAGAGAGTTAGTAATATAAATCAAATTTCAAAATGAATGTACCTTATGATTAAGAGGATTAACTAAAAATATTGTGGTCTTGAGCATACATGGAGTTGCTCCTTTTACAAACCTTGCAAGATTTATAATTATTCCCATTTAAGACTCACTCTAAATCTAGTTTCCATTTCTTATATTTGCAAGCTTAGTCCTTCTAGAATATACATGCAACATTTTCTTGACAAGTACCTTCAAAAGTATGCAAGAACAAAAAATAAAATCTACGGATTCCAATAAAATTTAGAAGAAGAATACAAAACTAGACATTATTTAATTTTATTCTTGTTAAAGGATTGACATATATATTCATCTTCAATGAGGAATTTTTAATCTTATAAACATACAATAAATTGACCTTAAGACATCAGATTCTTAACCAATGAATAAGTTATACTTACCTCAAAACTTGCATACCTTTTGACATTGATGATTGAAGGATTGGAATATCATTTTGAGCTTGTAGCCTTTCCTTGCAACCTAAATACATATTTTTAGATAACTAAATAAATGATAGTATCATTAATTACTTCAGAGATGATTCATTCACGATGCTTCTTCCAATGATGCTTCTTTCGGAATGTGCTACTGCTATTTTGATACAGGCCAACCACTAATCAAATATTTGATGTAGCGTTATACTTCCTTGTTCATAAGTGTGCCCAGAATGGCACTTCTAATGATGAAAAATGATTGATATATACTCCTTCAAAATTCGTCTTCTCTCATGTGACTATTCAAGCTCAAACTTTATGTATATATGTACCGCAACACTACGTCCTTTACTTCATGTAAATCAATTTCTATACTAGTGTAAAATGCACGAACAAGACTCTGAATTTTATTCCAAGAAAGGTGACTTCAATTTTGGTGATAATCAATCTTGGAGACTCGGGCTTAGGTCTTTTCTATGGACATGTTTATTTTCGTAGGTGATGGAAGCTTTAATTCAGTCCTTACAAAATACTTATGTGCATTTCTTTAAGAGAGTCTCGGCAGAGTCTCGGCTCCTCCTTCAAGTGATTTCAAGTGATTGAAGCTTTAAAACACGTCCTCCAAAATATATTTAGGAACATAACCTTTATAAAGAAGTATCAAATTCTCTTTGCAAACTTCAACAAATATATTGTAGATATAGACTTCAAAAGAATCGACCAAAATAATACATTTAGAAATTTTGGGTCGTAACACAAAGATTTCAGTCTCCTTTAATAATGATTTAATACTTTGAGGAATAAACCCTAGACTTCAGTATTTTCATCAATGGATTTGACCTCCTATAGCCTATCATGCTAGCCTTATGGTGCTAAAAAATAAGGCTTATGAACCTCTCAAAAACCCTTAGTATTTTCTCCTCAAACTTGTGGCCTTAACACATTGACTAGGGATTTTAGATGTGCCTAGAATTTGTTTTATTTCCTTCTAGGAACTCGGTCATAGGAAAATTTATTTTCTATCTAGTCTTTGATTCCTTGAGATATTCTTACTTCCCTTAGATTTGATACCATGTCGAGAAAACTTTAGGGAAAAAATTTATGTTTTTCTCTTTAACTTGACAGGTGCTTTTGATGTTCTTTTACTTCTTATGTTAGGTTCTTATTTTGCTTATATTATCTTTTTTCATCATCAAACAACAATCAAAATGTGAATACCATCAAATATACAAGGACAACAAATCTAGGCACTCAACCAGAGAAAAACCCCTCTCTAGAGGAAAACCCATAAATTCGTCTTCTTATAGAATTAATTCAAGGATACTTCCAAGACCACAGACCTTATACAACACACTGAGATCATGCCAACGACTGATACAAATACTTTGTCGCACAAACAAGGTATTCTTCTCCTTCCTGCATGAATTCAAACCTATGGAAACCCTATCCTTCCACAAAAACTCACATATGTGGGCTTCCAAGAGAGAGAAAATCCATCCAAAGCCAAAATAGAGAGAGAGTTACTTCTTCGCTATCGTCTAGCCTTTCTTTGCACTTCTTTTCTTACCTAAGATTAGATCAAATATGATTTGGTTGATATATCTTCGGTTAAGGTCAAATTCCATCATATTTATATTATTCTTCTAGGTTGGATGGGTCACTTCAAGGTTGACTTGAGGGGTTGGCCAACCTAATCATTTGGTGGACTCTAAGGCACTTTTTACACGAAATAAATTTATCTTTTTTCTTTTTACAAGTTCCCCAAAGGGTCTATGACATTTTGACTTTGACTCAAAATAAAATCCATAGAACACACAATGGGTGCTTGACCTATTGACTATTAAACCCATGATTTAATATGTCAATGTCCTTTTACAATAAAATTTTATTTTATTTTATTTTGAAAATACATCATGAAATGACACAAATGACAATTATGAAGACCAAAACTAGTTACAATTTCCAATGCTAATGGATACAAGGAAATTTCATTTATTTTCTAATGATACCCCTTTCTTAATTTATCTCTATCATTGTACAAATTATTTAGCTATGATCATTCATCTCCCCATATAAGTATCCTAAACCATGAACACATGAATATTTACAAGTATTCATGGTGACAAGATAATAAGATAATTCAAAGATGAACTATTATAAATATTGCACTTTGAAATGGGAACACCTTTGTTATTCAATCAAGTGGAAACCAAATAATAGTGTATTTAGAATTTGAACATAAAATTACTATTGAATCATGTAGAATTGAATCTTTATAAAGTGCTTATTGAAATGGAAAAATCATATCAATTTCATTTCAATTAATTTTAAATGGACAATTAATATCAATTTAATTTCAATCATATATTTCATAAATGTAATATGATTTTCAATGGATAAAAGGGGAATTTACTTTGAAATTTTTTATGTTATAGCTCTTATTTTGGAATATCAAGAATATGCAAAAAACTTTAACTCATCTTTCTTTTGCTCATGTCCATAGGGACAAACATACATACAAAAATACACTTTCCAAAGAAAAATTGAAGTTGCATGAGGGAATCTAGTAAATCCTCAAGTCTTCTCAAGGAAAATATTCTCCTTTTCTCCATGAACCTTGACTATAAATTTTTCATTATACTAATATTATGGATCAATGACCTAAGCACTTGTAAATTTTTGGATCTTTTTTGGGAATTGAATGTATACTTCTTAAGTTGAAGTTGAATTCTTTGGAAAAGGGACTATTCTAGGATGGTGATAGCAGGAAGACATTCTCTCGACTTACACATGGTTGTTGATTTTTGGATGAATACTTTTAAGTTTCTATATATATGGTCTTTTGAGGTAGTTTGGAACACTACTATACTATCTATTGTAATTTTTTTTCTTTAACAAAATTATTTGATTTTCTTCCTTCAAAAAAATATACAATATGACTTGCAATCAAAGTAAAGTTTTTGTCAACTTTTTAGAGGAATCGAAGATATACATTTTGCACTAAATTACAACAACTAAATCACAAGGTTAACCAGAAAATAAGGGACCATAATGCATGCATTTGTATCACTTTTTTTTCTTTCTTTTTTTACCACACGGATATATATATATATATATATATATATATATATATATAACGTGCCTGCTCGCGTGAAAAATGTGGGATTTTACATCAGAGTTATAGGTTTGTTCATGGATATTGATATTAGATTGAGACCATCTCTTTTTCAAGAGGTTTTTCCAGCCATTCCAAAAGAAAAATACTTAACTACTAGTTTATAGCTAAATACTTTGCAAAACTATAATAAAAGATATTTACATGTATGATTTTCCATAATACAAAATTGAGGTTTTCTGGGGTGACGATTATTCATCCATTGGGTTTAGGTTGTTGAGGTCCAGATTCTTGCACTCCTCTTCCTCCTTCAAGCTAATTTCTGCCAGTTTAATTTTCAACCTCTCTATCTCCTGCCTTAGGGTTTCCACCTCATCCTCGAGCCTTTGAATTATTTCTCTCTTTTACAACTGCCTCTCTTCCATGTTGATAGCATCTTTGTGATGTTGGTGAATGCAAATTTGCAAAATTTCAATTCTATATCTGAATTCACTATGTTATTTAGCACAAATTTCACATATGTTTTTTCCATTCCCACCATCCCTTGCCTAGTTCTCCCTCAAACCCCCAAAATTAGGCCTGCGGATACCCTAGAAGCTCATCCTTGAAAATTTTTCCATCGAACTTCCCTGCCCACTCAAGTTTATAAACACCATGCAACCTGAGCAACACACTTCCAAGGGACTAAGAACTTCTCTCACCGTGAACCAAACTAATTAACAGTCCACTGCCTGAGTTGCACTCTTCTGGGGGAAAAGAACCTTACACACCCTGAGCCAAACAAACATACCACTTCTCAACTTCCTAGCCCACGTCGACAACCCAATATACTTACTGCACAAAATTATGAGGCACTCGAACAAGTGAAATTCCCGAACAACACCCAGATAAGTGAAATTCCAAAAAAACTCCCAAACATCGGCCATGACATCTAGAGTGATGTAGAGGAATACTTAGTTGTGACAGACTGAAACTTCATGCAGAAAATCTTATCGTTATCCTCTATATAGCCACCACTGGTACGAATTCTTATGCAACCCATCGTCATTGTACCAACCATTCTTAAATCCCAATGCATCTCCATAATTTCCCTACTCTTCTCCTTGTCCCTTAATCCCATCACCAGGTTCTTCCCACGCTCAACCAACAAAATTCAAAGCCTGAGGAGTAAATGAATACCCCATGATTCCACCATTCCCATGGGGTGAATACTGAAATGCCAGCAACTGCAGATGCAACAAGGATGAGGACCCTAAGAGCGCACACCAAATAATGTCCAAGTATTAGATGTAGTACGACCATATTGAATGTCACCATGCTGCAACATGATCTCAGGAATCATCATGCCACAGATATCAATGGTAAACAAAGGGGAATTAATCTCAATTTGACAGAGGGTAAATAGAGAGTTATGAGGCCCTCATATACGTGGCAGCCCATAATGCACGGGAGAGATTTTTCGGGGAGGGCAGTATGAGGCCCTCATATACGTGGCAACCCATAATGCACAGGAGAGATTTGTCGAGGAGGGGTAGCTGGAGGGGGCCAGGGGATGAGGTTGGGGGGGGGACAAGGGGATGCAGAGAGGGAGAGAGGGATGGGTAGAAGGGGTGGGATGTAATGAGGGGTTAGGGGAGAGAGATTCCATCCAACCCTCCAAGGGGGAGGGAAGTAAAAATGAGGAGGGAAGGATAAGGGGGGATGCAAGAGAGGAGAGAAGGGAGAGGGAGAAAATTAGGCACCCCACCACCCTCCGATTAAATGAATTTTTTCCATATTTAGGCCAGATTGGTCAAGAGAATACATGTCTTTGGGAGTTTTAGGCATGATTAATGGATATATAGGGTGCCTTCCATGCCATTCACAACATTATTTTCTTCCTTCATCCTACAAGCCAAGTTGGCTTGCTTATCTATCTCTTGGTTGTTTCATCTTAGAATGTGGTAGAATGTTACCCTGTCAAAGAGAGGAATCATTCCTTGAGCTCTCTTAATGACTTGATTTAGAATCATATTCTGGGTTGGAGTTTTATTCCTCATATGTTTAATTATCAGCATAGAGTACCCTCGGATTTGTAGCTCCTTGATGCCCTTATTATTTGCAAGGGACAATCCTAGGAGTAATCCATAGGCCTTTGCTTGGTTGTTTGTTTTCCTTCCCAAGCTCCAAGAATATTTGCCTTCAATGTTTCTATCAGGGTTAGTGAGAATCCCTCCCCATCCTACCACCCCAGGATTTCCTTTTGAAGTGCCATCAAATTGCAGAGTCCATTGTTTCCAAGCTTTTAGCCAATCCACAATTCCTTCAAAAGAAAGTATGAGGATCCACGAAGCATAGGGATGGGTGAATTTAGGCCTTAGCTGAGGGATAGGGAGGTTAACCCATGGAACCATATAGACTGATTCACTTTGATCCAAAGACGAACCCTGTTCTAGCATATGCATCTCCATACACGGTGTGAGGGATTTCATTGTCGCCAATTGAGATGAGGGGCAGATCATTCTAAATCATCTTGTTCCTCATTAGCCATATTTTCTAGCAGACATACTTAGGGAGGATCATCCATATATTTTTGAAATTACTTTTGACCTGAAGGGATCCCGAGTAAGATTTGGGCCAAGAATTGAAAAGCATTAGGATGTCAGATGGCTAAGTGACCCTACTAAAAAGCGGCCCCAAAGCAATCACCCAAACTTTCTTTGTCACCTGACAGTTTAGGAATAGATGAGGGATGGATTTTTCTGTGTTTTCGCAAAGGGAGCATCTTGAGGGACCAATATGGCCACGTTTTTGGAGTTTCTCTGTAGTAAGAAATTTCTTATGCATCAATAAACAACAAAACAAAATTACTTTTGGAATAGCATTTGGTTTTCATATTTGATTCCAGATAGAGGATTTCGAAGGCACTTGTGATTGGAAAATTAAATTCGCATAGCCCTCTTTTACTAGATAGTTTCCATTCTTCCAACTCTACTTATCTTCTATAGAGAGATCTATGGGATCACAACCTCTAAGATTCTTGATGAGATTATATCTTTGAATAACCAAGCCTTCTGGAATGTTCTTAATATTCCATCTATTCCACCTTCCACACTGATGCTACTCTGATATTTGGTCTAGAGTAGCGATCCCTCTTTGCCTCAAGAGCTCCCGAGGCCCAAAAATGAGTGATCTAGGCCCAGGGGTTGCAGTCCCATAATCGAGTCTTGGAATATGTTAATTGTGTCACCCCTCATGGGAACTTTCTTGAGCCTTTCCTTTATAATGCCCGAGGTGGTTCTAATTAAATTCCATATGGGAGATCCAATCACTTTCCCTTCTCCCCCTCCAAAGGCTATTTGTTGATCCAAGTATTTTTCCCTGACCACCTCAGTCCATTATAGATTTGTCTTAGTTATCATATTCCAGTAAATCTTGGCTCCCAATGCCAAATTTTTCATCCCAAATTCTCTTATTCCAAACCCGCCATGTTATTTAGGAGCTCTAACAATTTTCCAGTTGACCAATTAGTATTTTTTGGTCTCAAATTTCCCACCTTCCCATGGGAATTTCCTTATAAACATCACCAATTGATGTAATACATATTTGGGAGCTTGTAATGCCAAAAATTGATACAGGGGGATGGCCGATAGGACGGACTTGACAAGGATGGTTTTTCCCATTTTTTTGAGCCATTTCCCACCCTAGTTTATAATTTTTGTTTTAATTTTTTCCAATACTTTTTTCAACCATGAGGAGGAGCCCTCCTTAGGGATATTGGGACTCCCAGATAACTGGAATCCTTCCAGCCTCTCACTACATTAAAACCAAGAATATCTTTGATTTTTTTCTCTCTCTATATTGAAATTTTTCAACTGTAATTGTGGCTTTTGTATCATTGACGACCCCTCCCGATGCCTTGAGTAATATGTCAAGGTTTCTTTTGAAGAGTATTGAAATAATTGCTAAGGCTTCACCCAACAAGATGGTGTCGTCAGTAAATTGGTCGTGGTTAATGCTTATAATTACTTATTTGTATCTAATGCCCGAGAAATATAATTATGTTATTTCCTGATCTAATTTCCAACTTAGAGATTTTGCCATAATGATATATAAAAATGGAGAAAAAGGGCAACCTTGACGTAGTCCCATGGAGGCTTTGAAAAAACTGGCCACCCTTCCATTAACTAATAGGTAAATCCATTGGGAGGAGATGCATAACCCAATCCATCTTATGAAATTTTCATCCACCCCCATTTTCTTGAGGATCTTCCACAGGAAACCATGTTTAACCCTATCGAAGGCATTAGCCATGTCTAAATTTATGATCATGCCCTCATCCCCTCTACTTCAACTCGAGTCAATGGATTATTTTATTAGAATTATGTTATCAAACATGTTCCTACCCGGGAAAAACCCATCTTGGTTATCAGAGATCATGAGAGGAAATACGAGTTTCATATTAAGAGCCAGAATCTTCGAAAATATTTTGTATGAGACAATACACGGGGGGATTGGCCTGAATATGGAGAAGGAAGAGGGGTTTGATTCTTTGGGGACCAATGCAAGCAAATAGGAATTGATGTCACCCCCCATTACTAATCTCTTGAAAGAATATACCACCATACGATAAAAATCCCTCTGAATAACATCCCAGAAGAATTGGAAGAAGATGGCAGTGAATCCATCTAGGCTCAGGGCTTTTTTCAGGGAAAAGGAGAAAGCCACTCTTTTGATTTCTTTAGTCGAAGGGGGGAGGATTAATTTTGTGTTCATTTCCTTAGTAATAAATTTTGGAATGGTTTCCAGGAAGAATTCCTCATCCTCATTTCCTCTAGGAGGGTCCCCTGCATACATATTTCCAAAGTTCTCTATTATGGCTCCCCTGAGTTATTCAAATATCTTAATGATGTTTCCTCTTGTTGGGTGTAGAGCCTAATTATCTTCTTTATTTAGATGTATCACCGTGTCAGACCCCTTATATTAACGGGGAAAAAATGTTGTCCATCGTTTAATTGCTGCCAGGGGGATCCAGGGGGAGCGTTGATGACCTTTTGGAGCCCCCCTTAGCGGGGGGTTTTGGGGGCAGCGCCCCTAAATCTAAAAAAATATGTAAAATTGCCTTGTAAAATATTGTAATTTCGTAGTCAATCTGGGCCATTCATTAGGTAGATGATTTGACGGTATAAGTTATGTTTAATTTAGGGTTTTTTTCCCTAGAAGGCAACCCCTCGTTTTGTATGAAGGTATTGTATTGCAGCTGTGTATGGTATATGTATTATGAGTGAGAAACAGAAAGGGGGACCATGAGAGAGAGTAGAGGATATTACAACGGATCTGTTGTAGGTTGTGTCTCTTCGTCTTGCTGGATAATATAAAGGAAGGACTAGTTTTTTGAGGTGGATGTAGCCAAATTTGGGTGAACCACGTATATCTGTGTCTCTCTTGTTTTATATGTTTTTTGTGTTTGTGTTTCCGCATATTTTATATGTTCCATTGCTCTGTAATATGTAATTTTCTAACACCTCCATGGTTTATCTGTGATATCTTATTTTTTGATTCTCCGAACTTGGATTCTTTTTGGAAAAAAAATATGTTTCTATCCACAACCCTCAGCCTATTATTCCTAGATTTCAACCTCCTGTATTCTTCTTCCTTCCTGAGGTTTGTGTGTAGGGCTTTGAAGGAATCAACTTATTTTTGGAAGTCTGAGACACTGACCTCTTATGTTTCTATATTTCCTTGCATTGAGGCAATATTTTCCTCCATATCCTTGATGCTACCAATTCTCCTTGAATAGCAATCCTTAAACCACTTTTTTATATCCCTTTTCAGCCTATGGATTTTGGATTCCCAAATGGTAATCGAGCTACCCTCAACCCACCCCACCCAAGAGAGGATAACAAAGTCCAAGAAGTTTTGAGAATCCAACCACAAGGGATAGAACGTGAATTGAATAGGGCCAAGATCTTGAAGCAGGGAAATAAGAAGGCAAACAAGGCGGTGATAAGAGCCCAACCATGGTAGGATTGAAGAATCAAGGCATACATTAAGGGTGAGGATACTGTCAGAGACAAGGAATATATCCAAAATAGCATAAATGTAACCCACTATGACCTTTTTTTTTGTCCAAGTGTAGAGAAATTTCTTTGGTTTAACATCAAATAGGTTCATGGAAAGAATTATATCTTCCATTTTTTCTTGAAAAGCATCTCAAACAAAATATCCACCCCTTTTATCACTACGACTCATTGTGGCATTGAATTCCCCTCCTAGGATACATATTTCTCCATACTCAGTTATTTTAAGCTCCATCAAGGATTTCCATCACTCTTTTTTTTATCGAAAGTGGGTGGGAATGTAAACATTTATGATGGTGAAAATTTTCTTCATTTATATAATAGTAAATAAAGTTTTTATCCAATGAGAATATTTTGTGGAGCTTACCAATTTGAGTTTCGTTGGGTTCCACATTGTATAGAGTCCTCCCGAAGCTCCTCTTGAGCTTACTGACTCCAAGTTACTTATTTTCCAAATCTTATTATGGGTTGAGTTTAGAGTATGTTCATCCATATTTATCTCCTGTAAAAGAGTAATAACTAGATTTTATTTTTTGATGAGGGATTTAGCTTCCCTTATTTTTTTTTCCTATTCCAAGTCCCCTACAGTTACCGGAGATTATATTCATTAATCACTTTTGTGGATTTCCATCCCCCTTGCTAGGTCCCATGTTATTTCCTTCTCCCCCCCCCCCACCTCCTTTATTCATGGCTCCTGCTAGCTGATGAGGGATGGTATGCTAGAATCCCAGTTCTTTGTCTTTTTCTGTCTTTTCCCGCCTGATTTATTTGTGTGTCTTTCTCCAATAACCTTTTCCTTTTCTTTTTGACTTCTTTTTCATAGTGCTTTCAAGGAGCTCTTCTATAGTGCTTGGAGTCACTGAAGTACCAAGAACATCCTTTTATGATTGGAATCCTTCTTCACCTTTGTCCTCCTCTAAATATTTATCAGAGCTACTAGTCATATCTAGACTAGAACTCACCTTCTTATGACTTATGGGGGCATGGGACAACAGGGCGGCCTGATCCGTAGGGGTCTCCAAGGATGTATTACAATGGGGGGGGGGAGCACCATCTGTATTAGGAGTAGAGCCCAGAACATCGAAAGGGTACCCTGACAACTCCATGCCCGAGGGTGGAGGTCGGGACAGACAAGTGCCTTGGGGAACCGAGGGGACATTAGGGGGACCTTCATGTTGCAGATGCTATGAGTTCTTCCTTATTTTTACTTATTTCCATTGATCTTTTGGGTCACCCCCAGACTTATCTAAGGCTTCCTGGAGTTTGGAGTATTTTTTGGCAAAGTGCACGTACTCATGGCACAACTTACATTTAAAGGGTAGTTGGTCATATTCTACCTCTTGAACACGCGTCCAACTATCCATGTAGAGGGAGACAACATCGAGAAGGTATTTCTCTAGGTCCACTTCCACAAAAATCTTGGCATAGGAGAAAAGGTCATCTTAGGTTCATAGCAGTCTATACATTTGCCCAAAGAGTTTCCAATTAGCCTAAAAGTTGCATCATTCCCGCAATGGAGGGGGAGATAGGGAAGCTTGACCCAAACTAGGACCGAGGAGTGAAGATGACTATCAGGGTTGAAACTGGGGATCCAATGGTCAAGATACAGTCCTTGGGCACCCATGAAGTAGGGGCCACTATGGAAAACTAGATCCTGGTCCATCCTATTCTCAAAATAAAAATTATAGAATCCTTGGCCACAGAAGGAGGAGATAACCACTCCCTTAATTAGAGGCTTCCAGTTCTTCTCCACCCAATATTTTACCATTCTAGGGGAAGGCCAAAGGCCCATGAATTGGCCAATAAACCCCCTATTAGCGAGCTTTAGAACCTGAGAACGAGCATGAGGAACACAAATTTCAATCTTTGGGATTTCCTCAGCACACTTAACAAACTTGGACGACCACTTTTTACTAAACCGCGAAGCAACCACCACCAAAGAGTTAAAATCCTCAATATATGCAAGAAGCAGATCCTCCTAGGTGGGCATATCCATATAATTGGCCATCCCAACCCAAGAAGAGCACCAGAATCACAGACAACTTCACAAAGCGCTCATAAAACCGACGGACCTGAAAACGCGAAATACAACAGTAAAAAATTTCGCACCTCCTGATAATAGTCTTACCTAGCTAGAATCCTCAATTTCTAATAGGCAAAAGGCCTATTTCATCACACCCAACAAACAGAGTACTTCTTTAGGGGCCTGGTCTGGCACCTGCACCACCATGGAGTCACACCAGAGCTAGGTCAGACCCCATCCTTGCATCGTCTTTTCAATCCAAAACTCCATGTTACTACTTATTTGTGTCACTTTTTTCAAAAATAAGAAGTTAATATATATGCATAGATCCATCTTAACTTTGGATCTACCAAGCACCGAGAGGGATCAAAACTCTCAATATTTAAACCTCTTTATGAGTGTATAACTTGAGGAAAGGATTATACCACGAAAGATTTGATCCCTCTCGATATTTGGTAGATACGAATAGTAAGATGGATATATGATAGTTCTTTATAATATTATTTATATTACGTATAAATTTAACATCTCTATATATAAAAATATTCTTATTTTTAATTCTATTAAAACTCTCATATTACTTAGCCCATGGGGCATAGAATAGACAACGATAAGGTGTTTTTTTAAGGCACTCTATGGTGTAAAGGTCACCAGTTCAAAACTCCATGGGAAAAAATACAACCATGTTAAGGGTTGGTGTGACCCAAGCCGATGCCATCCCCAGGTGATTTTTATGGCTTAAATTCCCATGGGTTTCAGCTACTCAAGCCACAGGTTAGTTCTACAGTTATCTTAGGACTCAAATAAACTAGCAAACAAAATCCCTCGTACTACATGTAGCTACATACAAATGTGCATGTCATTTTTATTATGCATATTTTATAACCTTTTTAATTTAATTTTTTAATGTAATATGCATAATACAAATTATATATACATATATAGAAATATTATTGTAAGTTTAATTTTTAACCCTACATAGATAATTCCTGCAAATAGATTCTCATATAAAACATAAAAGATTCAATAACACACACACACACACAATTTGCACAAATATTTTACCCTAAAAATCTAAAATTCGAAAAACCAAATTGATTTTTATGTATCTCTCAATGATTAAATATATGTATACAATTCCCTCTTAAAATATGGTTGTCTTTTAGAGAAAAAAACCCTAACGTAATTTTTATTGTTAGATTTGCGACCTAATGATGATTGGTTCTGATTGACTATGAAATTACAATATTTTACAATGAAATTTTCCCAAAATATCACTTTGAGAGTGTTTCCCCTTAAAGTTTCCGCTAGGGGAGGTGGCTCCATAAAAGTGTTCTCCCCCCCCCACCCTGGACCCCCCACAATGAAAATTATACGAGGGAAAAATAATACCTAATTAGGAACAGGGTCCAAACATGGATAATCGTGAAAAGAATATAACACCTACCCAACATTCTCTCACTCATTGTTTTCTTTGCATACAAGGTGTCATAGGAGTACATGATCAACGGGGCAATAATGATCGTTGTTTATCTACACTAAGAGAACCTTTTAGTGCTCATATATTTTGGCAATAAATCTGCAACAATCTTCAAAGTGTCCACCTTTACTAATATCACCTTATTCTCTTCAACCATATATCTCATAAAGTTATACTAAAAAATTTCACTTTGATTGTCACAATCTATCCTTACAATTTTTTGTACCAACCCAATACTTGAGCACAATCTCTGTAACCAAATCGCTTCCTTGCTGGAATGAGTAGCTTCCATCATTATTCAACTTTTGTAGTTGACAGTGCCACTATAGATTCTCTTTCTCATCCAACTAATTACTCCTCCAAATAGGCTAAACATATACCCACTTGTAGATATTCTATGATATATTTTCAGCCCTCCCTTCAACAAAAATTCCATGAATGTCCAACTTTGGTCTTCCTTGGTATCACCATCCATAATCAATAGTGTCAAAAAAATACCTAAAAACCCTCTTTACTATTGACTAATGCTCCTCCCCTAGTTTCAACATATACCTTCTCAATATTCCACCTGCATGTATAATGTTTGGTAGCGTACAAACCATTACATACATAAAAATTCCAATTGCACTATCATATGGAACATGGACATGTCCACTTTATTTCCATGTTTCTTAATACATTGTTCTACATATAAATTTTCACCTATAGAAATAAGGACCTTTATTGGTTTTATTTTTTCATATAAAACCTCTGCAATATTGTCTCAACATACTTCCTCTAAATTAAACAAAGTTTCCTCTTTGCCCAATCTCTTTCAATTTCCATGCCAAAAATGAAAATTTCAGCACCAATATCCTTCATATCAAATTTAGAGGACAATTGAGTTTTCACATCTTGAATAATTTCGCTCACATTTCCAATTAGAAATATATCATCCACATACAAGGTCAAATAAATAAGACAATCACCAACTAATTTAAAATATACATAGTGATATGCTTTTCTCCCTCTGAAGCTATGTCCCAATATATATGTATCACATTTTTTATACCACATGCTTAGTTATTTCCTTAACCCATACATAGACATTTTCAACTTGCATATATGTGTTTTATTTCCCTTCACTGCAAAACCTTTTGGTTGCTTCATGTAGATCTCTTATTCCATATCCCCATGTAGAAATGTTTTCATCACGCCCATTTGTTCTATCTTAAAATAAAATGTAGGAGCAACAAATAAAATAAATCTATTAGAAACTAACTTTGCTACAAGAGAACAAATATCACCAAAGTTAATTCCCTAGAATTGGGAATTACCATTTTCTTCTAATCAAACATTTTATTTCTCCACTTTCCCTTCTACATTCAACTTCTTCCTAAACATCCATTTTCTACCAATTGGTCTTCTTCCAGCTGGTAAATCTACTAGATCTTTAGCCTCATTATTGTCCAATGCTATGATTTATTTCATCATGGCCTTTTTCTAGAGTTTTCAATCCTCTGAATACATTACCTCCCTAACAGTTCTAGGATCGTCATCAATAATAAACAAAGAAAAATTTGTGTAGAAATTACGATGTATATTTTCAACTGCTCATGAAGTTTTAATCAAAATCACAAGACACAAACCTACTCTACTGCTTTGTGGCCATCAATTCACAATTTAGAACAAAAATCTCAGACATGCAATAAGAAATCACACACATGCAACAAGTGTTTTTCCTGGGGAAATAAATCTGCTAAAAAACCCCAATGCTTCCTTACATTAAATCAGAAGAATAGAGAAGTATTACAATTGATTTTCTCAACTGAGCACAATTTGCAAGTGCATAACATATCTCTTTGTTCACTGAGAATACTTGACCAAGACTTAGTCAATTTTTGCCTCTGCTTGAGCTCATATTTCCTTGCGTTATTCCTTGATAAATTAAGCCCCTATTATTTTGCAATTTCTCCAAAATGGATAGTGAAATTCCTTAGGTTGATCATTTGACTGCCTGCAAAAGTTGTACATTCAAGACTAGTCTACAATTGATGTTACACTTCCTTGGAATCTCCACCAATCCTGGGGAACCTGAATTCTCTTAATGCTTTAGTTATTTCGGGTTGATTGATCAGTTAACTAGATGATCACTTAGTTTTAATGAAGTCCCACTGCACAACTTGACATTCCACTAGTTCCTCCAATAGTTGGAACTAGTTTAACTGAAAAAACCTTAGATAACTGACCTTGATTGCTACAAATTAGAAATCATGCATGCTTAACTAAACTCTAACTCCTCCAACTTGATTTTACTGAGTAAATTGGGTGACACAAGTCATATCAGACAATTTAATATCATCTAAGTTTTCTTCTAATGTGGAAATTCGAATTTTCTCAATTTAATCAAGGAAAAATCAATTTCAAAATTTCTTACTACATTTTTCAACACTCCCTCTCAGCAAGAAAGTGATAATCAACCACCCCTATCTTGCACATGTGGAACTTGAACTTTCCTCTTGACAAGGCCTTTGTCAAAATTTCAGCATCTTTTTCCTTTTTTGGAATGTACTGCAACAACATTGTCCGCCTCTCCACACAAAAACGTAAATGGTGATACCAGATATCTATATGCTTGCATCAACCATGAAAAAAATGATTCTCATAGAGCTTGATGGAGCTCTGATTTTCATAGTAGGTCATAGTTGGATCCATTATCTGACCAAAAAATCCAAGAAGTATATTTCTCATCTAGATCGCCTCACATGTTTCTTGACTTGTAGCCATGTATTCTGCTTCTGTCGAGCTAAGTGCCACAAATATTTGCTTCATGTTGAACCAGGAAATAGTTGTGTACCCAACATTGAAAATTCCACCTGATGTACTCTTTTTTTATGATGAACTCCTCACCCAATCTGCATTTTTGAAGCCACACATATTCATTCCATTTGTCCATTCGTACCATATTCCAAACTGGGTAGTGCCTCTGAGGTATGGTAAAAACATGTTTAGTTTCCCTCCAAAATAATTTGGTTGGCCTAACCATATCTTGGCTTGGTTGTTTGATTGCATAGCACATATATGGTCATGTGTTCACAAGATACATGAGTGAACCCACTAACTGTCGATAAATAGTATCATCCACTTCCTCACCTTAAGTGGCATCCTCCTTCGTCCAGTTGGTCGCTAGAGGTGTCTCCATGGGTTATAACCTCTCCACGCAAAATATTTATAGTATCTCATTAATTTGCATACTTTCCTTGAAAGACAAACAACTCCCCATCTCCTTTCCATAATTCCACTACAAGGAAGTAGTGTGTGAGACCTATTTCCTTCATTTCAAATTCTCTTGCAATGTCCTACTTGGAAGATCTAACCATTTATTCATCACAAGTTAAAATTAAGTCATAAACATATAATATAATAATAAAAAATTTACCTTCTACCGAAATATGGTATAGGTTTGCATGCACTTCACTTTGGTGAATCCCAAACGAGTGAGATAGTTATCAGTCCCTGTGTACTAAGCACATGGTGATTTTTTGAGGCCATAAAACGAACGCTTGAGTCTGCACATATGAGACTCTCGATAAAAAGGCTGAAAGCCTTCATTTTTCTCGATGTACACCTCCTCCTCATTAACTCCATTGAGGAATGTTGTTTTTACATCATGATGGTGGATCTTCCGCCCCATCTGTCTAGCCAGAGCAAGAGTTGATCTAATGGATGAGTACCTTTTTACATGTGCAAAGGTATCCTCATAGTAAATTGCTTCAACTTGAGAGTACCCCTTTGCCACAAATTTTTCATTATACTTTTCTATGCTTTCGTTTTCTGCATGTTTTACCTTGAAGATCCATCACGAACCCACAACTGATTTATCTATTGGTCTTGGGACCACTTCCTAAACACTCTTCTTTACAATGGATTCTTATTCCTCCACCATTGCATCAACGCATACATGTTTCTCTACTACTTCCTTGAAATAGGATGGATCAGTCTCTACAAGCTCAGACATTAGATCCATGTAGCTAGTGTACCAATTTGGTGATTGTCTCTGTCTGCACACATTTGAAGGAGTACCCACATTCTCCCTTGGATCCCACAAAATTATTTCAATTTCCCTGATTATTTTCCTTCCTTATCTGGATGGTTCAGCTTGAGTGGTTTTCTCCATTATCTGCTCATAAATTTCTAGGATGCTGAATTTTAGGATGAAAAATTTCCACTACAAACATTTTCTAGGATGCATAATTTTACCGCTTTCAATTTCAAGAATCTATCTTTTGTTTTGGACAAACCAAGAGGAGAATTTAAATTAAATAGAACATATATATATCTACGTACCAAGGAGAATTTAGGAATTCTTCCTCAATAAGTGGAGTCGCCAGCTCCTCTTGTTCATCCAGTGAATGAATCATGTTAATATCTCGAGCTTGAAAAAAAATTTCAACCATCAATTTGGCTAATCCTTGTCCCTTGATTAGTTTGGTGGGTTTGATTTCTAAATCATATTTCAATATGACAACAATCCACTTGCCTCTTTTTCCATCGAGATCCTGCATTAGGATGTCTTTAACAACTGTGTTAGGCACAAATGCAATGATGTGTGAATGCAGAATGTAAACTCTAAAATCCTTCAATGATTTGATCAAGGCATAAGCCTGCTTTTCCATGATATTGTACTTAAAAGGTGCATCTCTTAAAGCTTGGCTGAAAAATGCTATGGGCTGCTCTTGAAAAAAATTCCATCCTTATTTTTCTGCAGCAATACCACAGCAATTGTGTGCACTGATGCAAAGGAGAAAATGATGATATCCTTGGTGAAATCAAGGCTGATAAGGACTAGTGCTTTAGTGAGTGCCTTCTTTACCAGTTCAAAAAATTGTTTAGCATCCTTGGTCCACTTGACTCCTGAGTCTCTCTTGAGCATGTTAGTGATATTCCTCCAGATTTATACAAGGTTTGTTATAAACCTTCTTAAAAAATTTATCTTTCCAATCAAAGATTGCAACTCCTTGGGATGACTGATTTGTAGAATGCCCTTAGCTCTTTTGGGGTCAATCTTGATCCCTTCTTCAGATATGATGTATCCTAGGAGCTTTCCTTCCTCAAGACCAAATAATGACTTCTTAGGATTCATATATGGACCGTACTTTCTACATTTTTCAAAAACTCTTCTCAAATGAGCCAAATTTTCTTCATCATTTTTTGAGTACACTGTAATATCATCAAGGTAGATCACAATGAAAAGACCAATTTCTTCTGAAAAATAAATATCCATTTCTCTTTGAAAAGTGGCACCAACATTTATTAATCCAAAGGGCATTTTTACATACACGAAGGTGCCCCAAGGAGTAGTAAAAGCTCTTTTAGGTTGATCATTTGGATGCACAACCACTTGATTGTACCTTGAAAATCCGTCCAACAGAGAGATTCTCTTGGATCCCACCACCTTTTGCAATATGTGGTCCATCTTTAGTAAAGGGTAGTTGTCTTTAAGTGATTCCTTATTCAGATTTCTAAAGTCAATGCAGAGTTTGATCTCACCTGTCCTCTTTCTCATCGGTACAATATTGGAAACCCATTCGGAGTACATGATTGGGACTACTGTCTTGGCATAATACATTTTCTTGAGCTCCTTCTCGACTAGAGGCATTAAGACAGGATTTATCCTACGCAGTTTCTGTTTGAAAGGCTTCTGGTTCTCCTTGACTGGAATTTTTTGCTGAATAATATCAGTATCATAAGATTTCAAGTCTTCATAACACCAGACATACACATCAATAAACTCTTTGAACGAAGCAATGTGTTTCTGCTTCATGGGTGCGAGAATTGTTTTTGATAACTTTATCATTTCGGGCTTCTGCTCACTACCCAGATTGTACTCCTCGATACTTGCTTATGTATATTCCATTTTTGGTTTCCTAGCCACATCATTGAAATCAAATAGTTCCTCCAAAGGGACAAGTCCTCTGGGCAAGGAGTTGTCTCTGAATTGCAGTACTTCAAATTCCTCCTTTTCTAGATCATCCTGCATCTCTGTCCTATGTAGGTCTTCATTTGCTGAAAAATTAATATCAAAATCAGGAGGAGGTTCCCCCCTGCATATTTTTTCTTTAATGGAGAAATCTTCTTCAAAGTCAAGGTCCAAATTGGAATCTTCAAACTCGCCCTTGAATTGTAGGAAATTTTGAATCTATCTGTCATCTCCAAAGACTTGCCAATACCTCATATTGTCAGGAACTAATGGGCGGTGATTGACCTGCACTATATATTGTTTGTTAGGATGAGGTAATTTACAAGCGTTGGCTGACAATGCTAGCCCATTAGCGAGGATATTTTGATTTCTTGGAACTATGGCAAGGTCATATTCTTTAAATGTTTTCAGGAGGTCCAGGGAAGCATTTTTGTATGCTTTCAATCTGGGATTCTTAGCTGAATATTCTCCCTTGATTTTTTTAATGAACAACTCAGAATCCCCATGAACAGAGATCCTTTTGGCTCATAATTTCTTCAGTAGTTGCAAACCCAAAAGGAGTGCCTCATATTCTACTATATTGTTGTTACACTGAAACTTTATCTTGTAAGAATGCCCTTTTGCATGGTTATTTTCAGTATTGCATACCCACACTCCTGCTCCTGAGCCACCTCTACCACAAGAACCATCAAAACTCATGTTCCACAAAGGTTCAGGTTCAGATTTGTGTTGCACAATTTCCATTTGGTCTGACTGTTCTCTCTTCTAGTCTTCTTCTTCTCCAGCTACTTGTTCCTCAATATTTTCATCATTGTAAAGAATAAATGAGTCAAGGTTAGAATGTACAGAGTACAGGGGGTAGTTATGAGGCTTTTCTGGACTGCTCACCATGTATTTCATTAGAGTCTCCCTATACAATCTCCTTTGTTGGCCGAAAAATGATATGGTAGCATAAGTCATATCCATTTGGAGGGTGCCTGAAAGCTTGGCTCCCCATGTACGTGATAAAATCATACCATATTTGGGAGGGATGGCAGCCACCACTATGTCCATCACTAGACTCTTGGTCGGTATCTGGCCTAATGTAATACAAATGTCTTTGATGAGGCCTAGAAATTTAACTTTTCTGGAGTCAAATGAGTATAGGTCTTTGTAGGGTCTAGTTATCTCCAGGCCAAGCTTCTCCATAACTTCCTTTGGCATGAGATTATGAGATACACCTCAGTCTATCATGGCATTATGGAGGATTTTATCATGAATATTCAAACTAAGATAAAATGGGGGAACACATCCCTCTTGGAATTTACCCTATATTTCTGGCCCAAAAAAAAGTTCAAGTTTGTCATCATTTAGATTGACAATGTCAGTAATTTCTCCTATGTTCAGTGATTTTAGGACTTGGGACCTATATGCATCACGGTTCACCAATTCAGTGAGAGGTACAGAGATTTTTATTTTGGCAATTTCATTCTCAATGTTGAATGGTGTCTGTGTTTTTGGCAGATTCAGATCACTCTTCTCAAGCATTATTTTTGCAGCAACCTCAAATTGTTGACTTGTATTAGGGGTATCAGTTGAAATAGTTTTGTTGGAGTTGACTGCTGGTCTACTAGTGTTGCTTTCTAGTTCAATATTTCCAGGGATATTAGTACTTTTCTTTTAACTCCCTGCTATCTTCTTGGGATCAACTTCAGGGGTCTTTTTAGTAGAGTTTTCAGAATTCTTTCTCTTGGGAATGTCCGAATTTTTCTTTCTTTGGAGGTTATATTGTCTATCCACCTCCATGATGTCATTCTCAAATCCTTGTTTATAATCTTCAGACTCTTCAAATTCTTCTTCAGTTCGATTCAAATAAAATAAATCATCTTCTTCCTCAGTGAGGAAAACAGTGTCTTCATTATTAATTCCCATAAGATTAATTTAACTTACTCCTAGTTCTTCAACTATCCCCTCATCTTCGTCAACATAATTTTCTTGGAATGGAGGCCTAATTGGCTGGTCAGGTCCTCTTTGTCTTATTTGAGGGGGGTTTCTTCTAAATTTTTGGTTTCTATTTTTAAGAGCTGGCTAATTTTCCCTAGGGGAAGCTCTCTCATTCAAGTTGATCCTCTCCATCATTCTCTCCATGTTTCTCATCAAGCTGTCAATCTTAGCATCAGATGTGGATGTTGTAGAGACTCTTCTCTAATAGTGACTCTCTTCTCATTTCTCATTCTATCCCTCTTTGCAATCATATTTTCTTCCACACTTACTGCACCCCTTTGCATATCTTCTAACGTAGGAGGATCTCTTTCTCTTAGCTAATAAGCCCTCTCTGGGTTGAAAACATCTGGAAAATTCATTAGGACTAAACCTTGTGGGGGTTTCATGTCATGGGGGAGGGTGTTTTATACACTATTGAACCTGGTACAGTAATCTTGGACACTCTCTCCAACATTTCTCTTGATGTTTTCATATTTTGATAAGATTTGGAGAGGATTTTTCTTAACTTCCCATTTATTTATGAACAACTGGTGAAGGATAGGGAGGTCATGTATACTATTTGGGGTCAAGCCTTTAAACCACTTTCTTAATTCTCCCCCCAAGCTTTGGGCAAACATCCTTAACTTAATAGTTTCATCTTCTATCTCTTGATCGTCAAAATAGTCATCCATTTTATCCACGTGTTGTTGAGCAGTGGCAGGACCATTTTCATCAAATAGGGGAATTTTGGACTAATAATCCTGTGGCAGAGGTGTCAAAGGTAGTGGTAGTGCTAATGGAGGATACCAAACTACCATGATTAGTGGTGGGGGAAACCAAGGGGGGTTAATAAGAGGAGGGTTGACTAAGGGATGTGGATGGTTGAATGGAGGAAGGTGGATATCCTGCAAGGTTGCAAGGTTGCAAGTTTTTCAGGGAGGGAGCTTACTTTGTGAAGAGGCTTGCTAATAGTTGGATTCTTAGATATAGGAGTTTTTCTCAGATTCCTCTCTTTATTATCAACTATTGCGGGGGGATTTGGGTCAAGATGGGATCAAGTAAAGATGCTTCTGGGAGCCAAAAGTCAGACCGAAAACACAAACAAGCTGAATATTTTTTGCAAAAACCAATTTGTAGAAAATACTTAAATCACTTAGTAATTCGACTGGGGTTTCTGAGTTCGGATGAAAGATGAGCTTTTCAATAAGTTCCCCAGTACGGTCACCATTATGTTAACACTCTATAATTTAGGAGATTGGAAAGACTAAACTATAAAGCACAACATCAAACCACTTTGGAGTCCAGGACCTAACCTTCCTAGACTCAGAGAGGGCTCTCTCTGTTTTTATGATTTAACTTGATGATTTTAAGTTCTAATATTAGGCTAGTTACAGTGATGGGGGTTGTTTGTTTGATTGATTGGGTGGAGGGACAATAGGTATGCAGGGACTATTCCATTGGGATATGGGGTCAAAAGGTCGGAATGGCCCATCAACATTCAAGAGCATCACAGGGCAAGCTAACTGTGCTAAATGGATCTTAAGAGCTATATGAATTATGAGGTGAAAGAAATAGTGAGGTTCAATAATGACTAAAGAGAAGTTAAGAATTCTTTAATCAAACTTCAGCAGAAAACATTTAGACTGTAAATGCAAACAAAATTAAGGTGCTCAGACAACAAATCTTAATCTAAAATTTCTGATTTACAATGATATGAACATAGACACAGCCAGGAAAACAATGAAAACATTTAAAACAAATGTTAGTATGAATTCTTCGTCGAAGTGTACGAAAAAGAACCACTTTAGCTACGCATAACTAATAGCCCTAACAACAATAGAGGTTGCCAAACATCTTCAGATCTGCGATTAGTAGTTAAAATGCTGCAACAACCAGATCTATAAATGGAAAGACATTAAGCAGTAAAGTAAAGAGTTTGCTCCATGCATCCAACAGACAAGACAAGAACACGATTTTTTGAATGAATTTTTATATTACAGGGCACCTGGGAGGAAAACAAGAAGGTGTATCCGGATCTCCTCAATGGGATGGGTTCTTTGTAGTCCTCAGCACTTCAGATCTAAGCTTTCTCTCTCTTGTAGATGTAGAAAACCCAATGCAGAAAGTAGAGCTCAATGGGAGCAAATGGTAGAAAAATGAGACCAAGTGTATAGATCCAGAGTGATCTAATAGGCAAAAAAAGGTGAAGAATGATGGGGAAAACCCTCCTATTTATAACAAAATATTGGGTCATTCTAGATCTTGGTGCATGATTAAAATAATGTTAACCAAATCTAGATCCACCTTTATGGAATATTTTATTATATTTGTTGGAGGAAAGGGTGTTTGACTTGGGTCAAATCCTCATTAGTGAAGAATAAATAAATAAATGATTTATTTATCTTTTTAAGGAAGTGGTTGGGATATAATCAAATAAATAATGATTTATTTAATTAATGGTGGTTGATTTGGTCATATTTAACAAGGAATATTATTTAAATAATTATTCCTAGAAAATAATAAGATAACTATGGGTTTATCTCATTAATTTCTTTGTTTTTGGTTAAATAATGATCGGGAATAATAATTAAATTATGGTTTAATTACTGTCTTTAGTTTCCTAATTAACATAGTGAAAGTAGTTTTACTTGGGGTAAAACTGGTCTTACATGGTGTACTTGGGTCCATCTAATGATGAAAGGTTATATGACCAAAAAATGGTGTAACAGATTGCCCCCCAACGTGCGAGTGTCAGGAGCAAATCGTATGACCGAAGTACGTTGTAAGAACACAGTCACTAGACAACAAAAAGGGGTGTCAGAGAGAGAACTGTGAGGTAGATAGTGTGCTGAAGGACTAGACCCTGAGGAGACGAGACTCGCAGGTGCAACAAGTCTCTTTTTATGAGAGGGTACCTGTGCTGAAGGCGGCGGGGGAGGCATACCTATGCCCGCCGTGACAAAGTACAAAAGAATAGTGTGTCCCGTAAACAAGGGACCGAACCATAGAGTACAGCTGGCATAAACAAAGGCCAGATAAAAATACAATGAAGAGTCTCACATACATGCTGTGCCTGGGATAACAGCCAGGACTAGTACAATAATATCTGAGTACATGAGATAAATACAACCCAAATGCCCCCTGTAGATGGGGAAGGGCTCACAAAATCTGACTGATACATGCAAATCATAGAGGTGCTGTAAGTGGCTAAGGCCAACATCATCAAAATCTGGAGCGGCATCAAAGGCTGCAATGAAGAGGTCATCCGGGCATGTGGGGGGCTACCTGCAGGGCCACCCCCTCATGAGGGTTGAGACATCTCACACACGCCCAGGAATCATCAAGAGCTACTGCTGGGTCACTGGACTGTCCAGTATACGAATCTCGATCATGCTGAAAGGATCTGGAGAAGCAATCAAGTCAAAGGGAAGTGAGAGATCCCCCCGCCTGATCCGAGGCACCGAACAAGAGTGGAAGCTGGAACCAAGGTACACCGCCCTCTAGACCTTGCTTCTGGAATAAATGTGCTGATGTCGACAGAAGGAGGTCCGCCGTAGGTGAGGCAATGACAGATCCTCAACTAAGGCACGAGAGAAGAACAATAGAGCGACGGACAGACTGACACTAATGATGATAGTGGAAATGGGAAGGATGGAGTGGCGAATGGACGACTTCCCTTGTTAGAGCATAAAGGGCATGAATGACATGGCAGCGACTGACACAATATCGACAGGGAAAGGGGATAGTAGGGCTGAAGGTCATGATATGCGACACAAGAGAGGAACCAAGCAAAGAAGAATGGAGGGCTATAGTGGGGTGTAAAAGGACGCAAGATAGACTCCATGAATGCAATGATGACTCAACTTGAATGCTCTAAACAAGGGCGACTTGATAGTGCTGCCACACAATGAAGGCCCCAATGAGGGGCCATGGAAGCATGAGTACAAGGTGGGCACTCATGACAAAAATCGACACGAACATGGACAAGTAAGGGAGCGATATGGTGCCCCAAGAACAAGTGTCGTAAGTGAGGAAATTCGATTTTAAGGAGCGGTGAAGTGACCTTTCGTGGAAAAAATGTGTCCGGGTGAAGTGTCAAATCACCAAAAACTAATTAAAACCCATTTGAGAGCTCGGTGAGACCTAACCAGCGGTGCTGACGGCTCGTCGAACGGGGCTACGGTGTGGTCGCAGCAGTCGAAAGAAGAAACAGGGGTTCTCTTTTAATGAGGCAGTTTTCCCTCCAAAATCATTCATTTGCTAGTGTTGCTGTGGTGAATGTGGAGAGGAGAGAAGGCCCTAAATCTTGCGGCGAACGTAGCGGAGAAACCGACCGTTGGATTTGAGATCTGTCAGTTGGAGGTAAGAGGCCCAACCTTGCTCTTGCATTTTGGTGGATTAGATTTGCAGTTTAGGGCCCAACACCCCAGAAACAGCCCCTCCCTCATCTCTACGGCCGGGTCGCACTTTTTGGGGCAAAAAGTGCGACCCAGAACGCAGGTTCTAGGGCAAAAAGTGCGACCTAGTCCAGAAAATGGCAGAAAACTGCGACCTGGGAGATGAGGGGGGTTTGGTGCTGTTTTATGGCTGGGAGTTGGGTTTTGGTGTGTGGTTATGGTTTTCCCGATCTGTACCCTGACAAAGATGATGTGTTTGTGCAGGTATGGCAGAGTTGCGGGTCAACTGGAGAGAGAGGGATCTGGGAACACTTCGGACAGAGATCCAGGCGGATCAGGGCGTTCGTCGTGTATTGGCCAGATTTGGGGTCCTCAAGTTTGTGGAGAACCCAAGGAATGGTGGGAGCCATCGGGCCCAGATTATCGCTACATTGGGATCCAGACGGTGAGAGATCTTGTAGGCAGGCACAGATCGAACCGACGGCCTGTAGATGTATTTCTCTGATCTGGCCCACTACACTAGGGATTGTGGAGACATCGCTGCCGTTGCCGCGGGGGCGGAATATCATGGAGTTTGTGGAATGCCATTGTCGACCGGGTTTCCAAGTCAAGGGGACTCGGATATCGATCGGGGATCTAGAGAGGCTAGAAACTCGTGCAGTGGCCGCAGCTGTGCTGCGAATCCTGGGCACCCAAGCGTTCCATCACATCACCGGTGGGCAGATGATGATAGTGGAGAGTGTGTTGAGTGGGACCTACTTTGGGTGGGCCCAAATGATGTTGGTGTCGCTAAAGCGACAGTTGTCGCTATGCAGGCGGTAGGTGAATCATGATTGCTCATATGGGACTTTGTTGTGCGCCTTCTTCTTTGAGAAGATCCCGACCTTGAGGCCTCGTGTGCATCTTCCAGATGGGGCCCGAGAGAGCCCAGGATGCGTCGTTGGGGACGACTACTCTGCAAAGGAGGAGGAGGGGCGGTCGGGCGAACATTTCGACCGGAGTTCTTTGCCCATTGGGATCAGATGCCGTTGTACATAGACGACTACCCGTATAGTGGGATGAGCTACTGTGGGGATCCGGATCTGCCACTTCCGTCTGGTCGGGTCTGGGGGCCCGATGGTAAGTGACAAATTGCTATTCTTATATGGGCATGTTAAAGTTTTTGAATAGTAAATGATGATGCTGATTCAGGGACTTTTGGTATGCAGATATAGCATCGGTAAAACCGGCCGGATATATGGGACGACCGGCAGCGTCTGGAGCTACAGGTCCGAGTGGGTCGAGAGCAGCGCAGAATGAGGATGCAGCCGCCCTACTGGAGGACATCTGCCGTAGATGTGAGCAGCTTTTGACCGGAGTATCGGAGCGCGGGTGGCAGGATTTAGACGACCAATACATAGAGCCATGTGTTGGTCTCCCCTCGGAGTGGCGAGGTATCATGCGGCGCATGGCGATGGCTGGTCAAGCTATGCGTGATCTACATGCTGCAGGGGCAGAGCCATTGGCTCGGGAGCCTCCAGATAGTGATTAGGGGCATATGGTGCCCCCTCTGATGTATGTAGGGGCAGGTGGTGCCCCCTATAGTGTATGGAGGGGCATATGGTGCCCCCAGTTTTTGGAGTTTGTTTGTAACATGCTATGGGCATGTCGTATGTATATGTATGGAGGGGCATATGGTGCCCCCCAGTTTTTTGGAACATGCTATGGGCATGTCGTATGTATCAGAGTAGATGGACTCATCAATATATGGTTTGCGACACATATTATGGATATGTATCGGATTTTTTATGGTTGATTTGATGTTATTGTCTTGTATGAATTGTGTGTGATAAATGCCAATCTAGAACATGGTTTGCAATACCATCCACGTAGTGATTCTGATCTCTGGGTACATGGTTGAAAGTTATGGTTTCAAACGCACGTATTAAGACTTTCACCCGTAAATAGCGTCTAAACAGCACAGGGTTATGCACACGATAAACACCATTGAGTTGCATTACAAGAAGCATGGAATCCAAACGAACGTGCAGATGGCGGATGCGATGCAAGAGGGCATCAGCTAATAGGCCACGCACTGCATCATATTCGGCCTGATTGTTGGTGGCAGAACCAATGCATACCTCGTTAGACAGAACGAGGTGATGCAAGGGGGTGAAGATGGCCCACCCTGCCGAGGCAAGATTCCTGGAGTAGCGACTTGCACCATCGGCGTAACCGATAAAGGGTGTGGACAGGGGGTCCTGCAAGATGGTGTGACAAGACAATAAATGAGGGGATGAAAGGAAATGACGGCAGCGTGAGGGCACAGAAGTCATCGAGCGGGAATGGCAGGAGGAAAGGGCAGGATGATCAAGACTCAGACAAGGTGGTGTATGAGAGCTATCGGAAACATGGTGAGGACTCGGGCCGCGGAGGTCAACAGAGACACAAGTGGAGTGATCTCGAGTATCAAGGGACACAACGGGGGAGGCTGCGGATGGGCTAGGCTCCGAGTGTCGTGTAGAGGAGGATAGGTAAAGGATGGTTACCGTGGACTTCGTCATCTGAACATCGGGGGGAGGGATGACAATGGAAGCGGGAGGATCCTCGGGTTGGCCTGAAGCATACTGCGCGAGGATGGGAGAGGCAGATTGATTATGTTCAACCTCATACTCTCGAATGACCTCTAAAGATGCGCAATAATGCGTCAGGTGAGGACAGCGGTGGGAGTAGTGGCCATGGACACCGCACAATGCGCACGGTTTTTTGGTGCGGAGAGTCTTGGGGTTCTTGGTTACGGACGAAGAGGAGGCTTCAGGGGCCGTAGATTCGGGGAACGCGACTTTAACCATGGGTTGGATACGGGGCACCTCGGGACAAGCATGGGTGGCATGACCGGCGACATCGCACAAGGCACAGGGCTTGGCAGGTTGGGGAGGGGTCGGGTCAGTCGTGGTGGTCTTATCTTTTGGTGCCCCCTTACGGGCTTTGCGTTTCTTCTCAGGAGCCGTTACGACAGGAGAGGGATCCTGCGGAGGTGCTGGTGGCACAGTAGCAACGGAAGAAGCGAGGGGGACCGGTTGGACCGGTGTCAAAGCCATGTAGGGTTTGGGGTGACCAGGAGGGGTGGCGGCTGGGGGATCAAGGTACCAGACCGGAATGCCCAAGGTCAGGTTAGGAAGGGAGAGGGTGGCCATGACGGGGACAGAATATACTCCGAGAGGGGGAGCCAAGAAGGGGATCTGTCCAGCAGGGTAATGGCCGGGAGGGACGGCTCGGAGATGGTTAAGGCCAGGGGGAACCGAGCCAGGGGGGTAAAGGGGTTCAGGGATACCAGCTGTAGGAGGAAGGCCAGAAGGAGGAGGTCCGGTTGGCAGAGAAGTATGGATAGGAGCGGGTTGCGGAGGGCGAAGGGGCGGTTGCGGACTAGCCGAAGCAGGCCTCTTGAGGGCGGCCTGAGACGATTGCATCATGCAAACATTTGACAAGCTGGGATCAGGGATAGGAGGAGGGGGAAGACAAGGAAAAGTTCCAAGTAGGGAGGAGTCCTTGTAAACGCCGGGGGAGACACTGGTCAGGAAATCGACGGTTTGCTTGTTGGCTACAGAAGAGATGGTGGTCTCAGAGGAGGTCTGAGAGGGAGGCTCATGATATGTCAACTGGTCAATGGTGACTATCTTCCCGTTATGTGGAAAAGACATCTTGCGAAAAACCGCGGATGGGACAGCAGACATGGCATAGGTGTAGCTTCGCCCCAATAGAATGTTGTAGTCTAGAGGGGCGTCAATGACTTCGACGTCAACGCAAACAGTCTTACCGGCGAGGGTGATGGGATAGTTACGAAACAGGCCAATAGGCTGGGAGGCATGACCGTCCCACGCTCGAAGGGTGATCGTGGAAGGGGCCAGCTCAGGGGATCCGAGTTGCTTCCAAACCGAAGCTGACATCACACAGGTGGATGCCCCCTCATCAATGATACACCAGGACACAGTGGCGTTCCGGATTTTGACTGGATTTGGAAAGCAATCAACGAGGAAGAGGAGGATGGATCCGCTTGAGGCGGCGTCAAAACAATCATTCGTCATCGCAGATCAACAGCTTCGCTCACTTTAGAGCAAGAGAGCCTTCTTTGAGAAGGGCACGATCGAGGAGTTCCAATGGTGGAAATGGCGTTAGGGGATTGCGCCAAGTCATCTACTATACTATACGATTGAGCTGCTTGACCTGGGCGCATTCCCGCGTAATGGGCCCTTTGAATTTTTTGATGAACTCCTTCAACTTGGGTCGAGGGATGGGAGCAGCCAACTGATGTCGAAAGAGGCTCTGAACCTCGAAGAGGGAGGCTCGAGAGCAAGATCGAAGGGTGAGGCTTGGGGTACCGCGAGACCGAGTTTGAAGGTGAAGGTCGACGGAAGGGGAAGGATCGGAGCGCATCATAAGGATCTGGTAATCAGAGGAACCAGAAATGGACGAAGGGGTGGCTACATGGCTGTCGGGGGGTTGGGTAGCCACGAATCCTTGTTGAGGGAAAGGATCAATGAACACAGCTGGTTGGGTAGTGGCCACATTAGGAGGAGCATGAGGGGAGGCGTGTTGTCCACGCAATGTGGCTTGAGACTCCCACATCTGTCGCATCTGGGGTAAGAGAGGACAATCGTGAGTGTAGTGACCGTAAACACCGCAACACGAACAGGGCTTGTTTGTGCGAAGCGGCCTGTCCGGCCTGGGCGGAATGCCCTGAGGCTGGTTGCTAGTGTTAGGGTCCATACCAGAATTTGGTCCTTGGTTACCGGGGGCAGATGGGTTCTGGTTGCCTCTCCGCCTTCTTTGAGAAGAAGGGGGATTAATCGCACCCTGCTGTGCAAATACTTGCCCTGGAGGGGGTTGTAAGTGCTGTTGCGGGTTGTGAGGAGGCAAGGGAGGCGGAAGCGCATATGCTGGAGGAGCTGGCGCACCAGGCTGTGCATAAAAGTAAGGGTTGGGCTGGGCGACATTGAGGTAAGCAGGAGGTTGGGCAAAAGGAGGAGGCATGCCGTATCCTGGATACATGTTGCCGGGAGGGGGAAGAGTGCTTGAGGTGCTGGCCCCTCCCTGAGGGAGACCATAGCCCATAGGAGGGTGAGCATATGGGTGGGAAAGAGATCCAAAAATACCGTCGGCGGAATGAGATGCCCCCGGGGCGTTAGCGCCACCGGGCCTGGGGATGTCAGGAAGAACGGTATAAACATAACCAGATTGAGCGTAGATCAGGCCATATTTTAAAGCTATTTGGAGGGCGGCTTCTTCAGATTGAGGAAAGTGAGAGGCGACATCTTTGCCAATGGGAGACGGGAGGGTGCGAAGGAACCAGTCCATGTAAACCCGATCTTCAAAGGGAGGGGCTCGACATAAGCTCTGTCTTCGTCGCCATTCCTGAACATGGGCAGAAAGGCGTGTGGAAGAGGATTGCTTAAATGAAGTCAAGAGCTCCGTGCCAGTGTCGTATCGGAGAGGGAGCTGGAAGTACGACAAAAAGGCTTGGGCAAGAGTCTCGAATGTGGTATGGGAGGAAGTGGTCTGCTCGACATACCATTTAGAAGCTTCGCCGGTAAGCGTGCGTTGGAACAAACGAAGACGGATGGAGTCATCGGTAATGGAATTGGAGGAACACCACATGTGGAAAGACCGGACGTGATTGGTCGGATCTTCTCCATTAAGGCCCTCGAACTTAGGGATATCAGAGGGCAGCTTGGTGGGCATAGCGGGCCAGGTAGCATTGTGGTGAATAGGGTCATTAATCAACTGATGGAAATCGGGGAGGCTGAGGCCTGCAATGTACGGCAGCACAGGGGTGGCCTGGGTAGTGGTTGTGGCAGTTCCGCTAGAAGTGGGGCCGGCATTGGGGCCGGGGGAACCGCTAGCGTTAGGCCCTGGACCAGACATAGTGAAGGTAACAGGGGGAGAACCAGAAGGAGAAGGAGGACCCGATAAATCAGGAGAGGAGTCGGAGTGCGGACTCGAAGGTGGACTGGCTCGACGACGGCGGTGCGGAGCAGGTCGATCAACCAGAAACTGAGGGTGAAGGCCAAGAAGTCTCCGGGAGAGGCGCCTTAGGGGCGCAATGATGATAGGAAGAAGGAAACCGACAAGGGCAGAAGGGGACAGAATCAAGAAAGGTCAAGGGCAGATAAGGAACAGTGACAATTGATTTTAGAGTCTTTGCCAGGCGGTGTTAACCAGGCGCTTCTTCTCTTAGGGTCAGTGTGTGGTGTGCGTTAATTTTAATTTTTAAACCCTTTCCGTTGTTGAGAGCAAGAAAAAGTGTGCTGCGTAGCTGAAAATAAACCTACAGAGAACAGAATAAAACACTAAAATAACAGAAAAATAACAGCTACGTATGCATCTATTTAACCCAAGAAGGTGGGTCTCTCACAACTATGCTGAAAAGAAAGGGAAAAACTATGTAAAACACACATGAAGGGAGCTCAACAGATCTAGGGTCAAAAGGACAGTAGATCCTGGAGGATAAGCCAGAGGTGCAAGAGGTGCGCATCACAACAAGAGACAGAGGTATCGGGAAAGGAGGAAATCAAAGAACAACCAGAGGGGGAGGCGAGTGTCTTCAAAGGAGGTCCAAACAAAACGACAAGAGGTGATTTGAAAGGAAAGTGGTCGATTTCAATGGATCCGAGCGAGGCACAGACTGAAAAGGGGTCAAGCTCAAACCCATTTACCAAACAATGAATACTCTTCCACAAAAAGTGGAGGGTACTAAAGCCCTATGGGGCTAGGTTCCCACTTAGATGAGTAAAAATAGATCAGAACTTGGTCAAGGCGGGCTGAGACAAAGGCTGGAAAACCCTGACAAAAGCTGCAGCAGAACCTAGAAAAATTGCAGAAAAATCACTGAAAAACTGTCAGGTTGCAGTTTCTGACCTGTTTTCAGCGCAGGTCACAGAAAAGGGGCAGAAAAGTGCGACCTGGAGGTCCAGGTCGCAGTTTTAGGGCCTGAAAGCGACCCCCGTTCCGGCTTGTCTCGCGCATTTAAAAGTTGTCGTCTCGCCATAGCCGGTGTCGCTTACCCGTTAATAATAGCCGAAACACACTGGGTTAGAAATTTTAAGTTTTTAGGGTTTTATATGAGAAAAATGACATAAAAGAGGAAACTAAGAATTAAAAGAAGCCCTAGGGCCCGAAGTAGCTGGATATGCAGGAATATGAAAAACGACAATGGTTGTAATTTAAAACCCGTGTGGAGTCGCCATTTGTTAGTATGAATCCTTTGTCGAAGTGTACGAAAAAGGACCACTTTAGCTACGCATAAATAATAGCCCTAACAACAAAAGTGGCTGCCAATATCTTCATATCTGCGATTAGTTAGACAAGAAAATAGCTGCAAAATACCAGATCTATGTATGGAAATACATTAAGCAGTAAAAACAAGGGTTTGCTCCATATACCAATAGACAAGACAAGAACAATTTTTGAAAGAATTTTTTATATAACAAAGGCACCCGGGAGAAAAAAGAAGGTGTATCCAGATCTCCTCAATGGGATGGGTTCTTTGTAAATTCTCAAAGATTTTAGATCTAAAGTTTCTCAGAGATGTAGAAAACCCAATGCAAAGTAGAGCTCAATGGGAGCAAATGGTAGAAAAATGAGACCAAGTGTATAGATCCAAGAGGATCTAATAGCAATAAAAGGGAAAGAATGATGGGAAAAACCCTCCTATTTATAAAATATTGGGTCATTCTAGATCTTGCAGTATGATTAAAATAATGTTAATCAAATCTAGATCCACCTCTATGGAATATTTTATTATTATTTGTTGGAGGGAAAGGGTGTTTGACTTGGGTCAAATCCCGATTAGTGAAGAATAAATAAATAATGATTTATTTAACTATTTAAGGAGGTGGTTGAAAGATAATTAAATAAATAGTGATTTATTTAATTATTTGTGGGTGATTTGGTCATATTTAACAAGGAATATCATCTAAATAAGGTTTAAATGATTATTCCTAGAAATAATAAGATAAATAAAGGTTTATGTAATTAATTTCTTTGATTTTGGGTTACACATTACTGGGAATAATAATTAAATTATGGTTTAATTAATTATTCTTTTGGGGTTTCCTAATTAACATAGTGAAAGTAGTCTTGGGGCAAAACTCGTCTTACATGGTGTAGTACTGGTCTGATTCAGGTCAGATGAAAGGTCAAGTGACCAAAAAAATTGTGTAACAACAAAGAAGAGGCACTTCACCCATTTTGACACAACTCAAGAATCCTGTAACAATATTTGATTATTGATGTCCAGCTCCAAAATTATCGTGTTCCAACTGATTAGTTCTTACAATGCAGGGGCTAACAATATCCAACCCTTCAAACTCGAAGTTCAAGGAGTATTTAACTAACAACTTAAGTCGATTTCACTAATATACTTTGGAAAACTTCATGTATTACAAACAACTGAAAAATTAAACAAGTATGTCCATGAAAATCCCGAACAAAGAAAATCTCTGACAACATCGCCTGTAAAATTAATTTTGAGCAGCTCTTCATGTATCTAAAAGCTTCAATGGCTCTTCGTAAGATCCAAGGTAGTCTTGGAAGTGGTATGTGATGATCCCGAAGAGGAAGCGAATGATGGTTCTGACATATGGCCCTACTTTTCAAAATATCGACGTTGGTTAATTAATTCTGGTGCAGTGCTAGCCACTTTTCATTTATTAGTGATTATGGTGATGTATTTGTTGACTTTTCTGCTTTCTGTTGGTATATGGTAACTATTTTATGTGCGTGCCTTTTGCCCGATTCTACCTTCATTCGGTCCATTTCTTTGTTAAGGTGATGTTCGGCCTTTGCTCCGCGTTTAACCCTATTTCTTCGTGAAACTAGCTTCAAACTTCGTATGCCCGACTTGACCTTTTTTACACCTAAAATAGCGTAAAAACTCGTTCACTTGGACTTGAAAATGCTAAGATATTGGTTCTGGAATACATCGCATCCGCTCTAATATCTCATTTCACATTTCGTCGTTCTTAACTTTTCCTTATAATTTGTCTTTTAACATTTGTGTTGTACGCAGTGCGATCGGGTCCCACTGTATCGCACGTCTTACTTCGACGTTCCACGAATTTTTACGTTGTAATCGCTTTTCCTCCTCTAATGTGATTTAACACGAAAAAGGCCCTATATGCAGATTTGAAATCCTTTGGAATGTGCCTTTGAAACTACATCGCGTCCAGGCCTCCATCGCACTTCGCAACTTTTAAATTTTAATCGTAAACTTAACCTATGAGATATGTGATGTGTGGTACGTGGGCTAGGCCACGTCATCTGCCACATCACAACCACGTCCTCTGCCACGTCACCTGCCATGTCATCTTCCATGTCACTACCACATCATCATAAGTCAATTGCGATTAGTGGGGTCAAAGCCACGTCATCTACCACGTCACTGCCACGTCCTCTCACATTGCGCATCAGAGAATTTAACATCAGTCTTTGCACTTGTTTTCTAAAATCTGTGATCTACATTTGGGCCCCACCCATCGCACATTGCACTTTAACGATCTTAACATTTACCTCCTGTGTCCATCCTTTAAAGATTTCGATTTGCGATTGCGATCGGGAGATGGACCCCACCATAGGTTTCTCCAAGCGGGCAAGTGATTTTTAGTTAAAACGTGGAAAAATTCGCCCGACCCATAATATGAAATATTTCCAAGTCTCAGAGTTGTACAAGGGCAATGTGGGTCCTGCCAGTTCGCATATCGCAAGCTAAAACGTTTAACTTGCGAGCGTTGTAAAGGGGTAAGTTGTGAAATGTGCGAAGCGCGAAAAGCAATGCGCTAAGCGCGGAAAGGTGTGAAGCGGCGAAAGGTAAGGAAAATGAGAAATACGAAGGTTTGTGCACGGTTTGGACAATGCAATAAAGGTATGCTGGGTCCCACTTCATCACATCAGTGGAAAAACAAGATTCGGCCTAAGTATTAAGAGGTAAGGTTAAAAATCTGTGGGCTGCGAAGTACGGGCAACAAGTAAGGTTTATGTTGTATACCAACGACTGTCTAGTGGGCGGGCGGAGCTATGACAATAGAACTTAGGACTTAGATGATGAGTGGATTTTATACAAGGATAAGCCCGAGAGGTTAGGCATGTGTGTTTTAGGGTCAAATGAGGATTTAGAGCATTGGGGTACATATTTTTTTAGGAAAATGAAGGTAAGAAGAAGGCAGATGGACCAAATGAGGGCAGTATGGATTTTTTCTCACTATTACACTTAATCATCAATTCTTTCCTTCTTCCCTGAAATTAAAAGGAAGATGAACTCTTCTGAAGTTCTTGGAAGTCAGGCTCTACCTTTATTTCTCTGAAAATAAATGATAACCATGGAATATTATTTTCAGCGAGAAAAATAAAAACAATAATCAGTCACCTGGTGATACTGTGAAATACAGGGGTCTAACAGTGGCTCCAGCTAGGGATGGCAGCTTTTTCAGGAGGTTTCAAGAACATCGTAGATTAGTGGCCTGATCCATTGGGTTGATCTCAACTCTGCGCCCTGATCTGCTACAACTTCTGTGGCTGAACACTTTCAAGTTCAAGTCAACACTCTTTGCACACTGAAGTCTGGAACACACTTGACCCTGAAACTGAAAAGTAACTTGAAACTGAAAATTTGTAAAAATGCTCAAAATACTTAGAGCTCAGTTGCACAACTACCTACCCAATCTATGATTCTAATCATTTTTTTTCTTTTGGGGTGAATTTAGACTTGCATACTGTGACATCATTTTTTCTTTTGAATTTATAACCTATCTCCTATCCCTTAGTTCTCCTATTGGTTCATATTAGGTTGTTTAACCAATGTCATTTTATACCTACCTACTAATAAGACAAGATTAAATGGTTTGGAAAATCTTCATTTTCTAACCTATCAGCGAAAAATTCAAAATTGTACAATCATGCTTAAATTGTATGACTGCATAAAAATCTTTTCAATAGTAGTGGAATTTTGATTTGCAAAACTTTCAGAAATTTTAACATATTTTCTTATCAGAATAGGCTTATGACCTTCACTTCGGGCTTCAACCTTGTTTAGTATATTATTGAAAATTGTAAGGCTATGGTATTTACAATGGTGAAAGTTTCATCTAAGTTTTCAGCAGAAGTAATGTTTCAACATCCTGCCATTGACAGGACCCCCAAATAGCTATGTTCCATCCATCTCTTGCAAGAAAAATGAATTATCTCCTCTTAAAGTATGAATAATGTATGGGTATTTCCATAGGTTGTCAAACTTTCCATGCTTACCTTTATCTTCTCTTCTGGAATCCCATTTCAGCACTTTATCTCCAATATTGAAATCATTTGCTTTTGTCCTTTTGTCAAACATCTTCTTCACATTCTCTTGCACCACCTGAGTTATGTTGTACACCTATTCTCTAGACTGCTGCAGCTGAATGGTCTAGCTTATTCTTATTTTCACATCATTTTCTTCAGCCTACACTTCTTGAATGAGTTTCATGGCTGACACTCCTAAGGATGTTGGGAAAACTACATCCATTCCATAAAATAACTGGTATGGTGACATTCCAATTTATTTCTTAGTTGTCAGTCTATTAGCCCACAATGCATGCACAAATTTGTTATGGTAGGATTTATTATTGTCTTCCAGCAAATCGTTGATGATGTTGACCAGGATTTTGTTGGAGGACTCAACTAATCCATTACCTTGAGGGTAATAAGTTGTTGAATGCCCCAAACAAATGTGATATCTGTGGCAAAAATCCACCATATTCTTGGATTTAAAAGCAACAACATTATCTATAATTATTTTCCTAGGTCAACCAAATCTAGACAGGATGTTGGCTTCAAGGAATTTTATGATCACTGAGTTAGTATCAGTTCTCGAAGGAATGGCCTCTATCCATTTGGTAAAATAGTTTGTAGCCGTAAGGATCCATTTATGCTGGCCAGAGGAGGAATGGTGGATTTCTCCAATGAATTCTAAACCCCATTGCTGGAAAGGAGCTTCAACAGAGATTGGTTGTAAAGGCAGAGGAAACAAATTTATTTTTCCCTCAAATATTTGGCATTTATAGTGGCTACCATTTTGTGGGTGTCTGGGAAAAGAGTAGGCCAATAGAAACCAGCTCTAAGGATCTTACTAGCAGTGGTTTTCCAGTAGAGATGGCCTCCACAATCCCCTTCATGGAATTCTTTTGTAACCCTATCTCCATCTTCTTGAAGCAAATATTTAAGAAATATGCCCCCAGAATCCTGCCAGTACAAAACATTTTCTAGGGTGCAAAATTTTACCACTTTCAATTTCAAGAATCTAGCTTTTGTTTTGGACAAACCAGGAGGAGCACTTAAATTAAATAGAACATATAATATATCTGCGTACCAGGGAGAATTTAAGAATGATTCCTCAATAAGTGGAGTCGGAAGCTCCTCTTGTTCATCCAGTGAATGAATCATGATAATATCTAGAGCTTGAAAATTTTCTTCAGCCATCAATTTGGCTAATCCTTGTCCCTTGATTGGTTTGGTGGGTCTGACTCTAAATCATATTCCAAGATGAAAATAATCTACTTGCCTCTTTTTCTGTCGGGATCTTATGTTAGGATGTCTTTGACAACTGTGTTAGGCACAAATGAAAATTATGGGTGAATGCAAAATGTAAACTCTGAAATCCTTCAATGCTTTGATCAAGGCATAAGCCTACTTTTCCATAATATTGTACTTCAAATGTGCATCTCTTAAAGCTTGGCTGAAAAATTCTATGGGCTTGTTACACATTATTTTGTCACCATGACATTTTACTGTCTATATGGGTTCATCAATACCTATATAATGCTCCCTTAGAGGTCCAAAACCCTAAAGTTCCTAAATCAAGTCTTGGATTTCGAGAAAAGCTCATAAAAATCATAAAAACCCTAGTTCCGCACTTTTCCTAGCCATTACCTGCGGTACCGCACCTTTTGTAAAGGAAAACTGCGGTACCTACCGCACGTTTTGTGTATTAAAACTGTGGACCCCTGTAAAAGGTAAAATGAGCAAAAAATTAAATTCTAGAAGCCCAGTTGGTCAAATATTTTCCCAACTAGAAGCTTCTAGAAGGAGTTATCTTGTCGAAGATTCACTCCCTCCATTCATGAACATCCATCCCTTCATTAAAGGAGCCTATCCCTTGGTATTTGGAGCTTAATCCCTTTATGAGAGGAATTATCCCTTCCATTTTGGAGTTGTAACCACTTTCCTTCTCTTATAAATTGAAGCTTTGGTTCAGTCTCAAGGGTACTTACTTAGACTGAAGATTGGAGATTGAGACACTAAGTACATGGTGATATATGTAAAACTTCTCTATACATTTTGTATACACTTAGTACTTTTTTTGTACTTGGTAGATAGTGATATGTAAAAAAGTACCTGCTTTGTACTTCATACTACATCAGAGAAGAGAATTGTTGAAGAAACATACTCTTTTTACTAGCCATTATCCATGCGAGAACAAATACACACTCGTATTTAGGGTGGTTCAAAGAGTGGAAGGGCTTGTCAGACCAAAGGAAAATGCTTGTTCCGGACCCCGGAAGGACCTGTACGATATCAAGGCGAACGCAGTTGTAAGACTCAAATGGATCCTGTTTTCTCAATAAGTTGTTTATGTGTTTACTTGAATGACTTATTTCTTAAATTCCTTGATCATTAAGATAGATTTATGATTTATGAATTAGTATATTGTGCAGGTGTTTTTGATTCTCTTCCATGTCTTTGATTGCAGGTCTTAAGAGGTGACTTTTTTGGAGCAACTAAAAGAAAAATACAAATAGCATTGGATCGCAGGTAGGTCCTTTCTTCATCATAGAAAATTCTAAATCATACATAATCTAGAGAAATTAGTTTACATTTGTCTTGTTTGTTTCTAGCTATCCTTGTGATACTAGTGAGATCCTTCTTGTCCGCAAGAATGATTTATCCACCTAACAGGGCTGCTCTTGCACATCCTTATTTTTCTGTATAAATACAGCAACAATTGTGTGCACCGATGCAAAAAAGAAAATGATGAAATCCTTGGTGAAATCAGGGCTGATCAGGACCAATGCTTTAGTGAGTTCCTGCTTTACCAGGTCAAAATATGTTTAGCCTCATTGGTCCACTTGACCCCAGAGTTTCTCTTGAGCATGTTACTGATATTCCTTAGGAGTTCTAAAAGGTTTGGTATAAACCTTCTTAAAAAAATTATCTTTCCAATGAAATATTGCAACTCCTTGATGTTTCTGGGAGGACTGATTTGTAGTATGCCCTCAGCTCTTCTGGGGTCAATCTTGATCCCCTATTCAGATATGATGTGGCTTAGGAGCTTTCCTTACTCAAGAGTAAATAATGACTTCTTAGGATTCATAGATAGACTGTACTTTCTAATTTTTTCAAAAACTCTTCTCAATGATCCAAATGTTCTTTATCATTTTTTGAGTACACTATAATATCATCAAGGTAGATCACAATGAAAAGACCAATTTTTGTTGAAAAATAAATATCCATTACTCTTTCAAAAGTGGCACAAACATTTATTAATCCAAAGGGTATTTTTACATACATGACGGTACCCCAAGGAGTAATAAAATTGGTTTTAGGTTGATCATCTGGATGCACCAACACTTGATTGTACCCTGAAAATCCATCTAGCAGAGATATTCTCTTGGAGCCCACCACATTTTGCAATATGTGGTCCATATTTGGTAAAGGGTAGTTGTCCTTAAGTGATGCCTTGTTCAGATTTATGAAGTCAATGCAGAGTCTTCTTCTATCTCATAGGTACAATATTGGAAACCCATTCGGAATACCTGATTGGGAATACTATCTTGGCATCATACATTTTCTTGAACTCCTTCTCGACCAGAGGCATTAGGAAAAGATTTATCCTACGCAATTTCTATTTGAAAGGCTTATGGTTCTCCTTGACTGGAATTTTGTGCTGGATAATATCAGTATCATAAGATTTCAAGTATTCATAACTCTAGGAAAACACATGAATAAACTCTTTGAACAAAGCAATGTATTTCTGCTTCATGGGTGTGGGTAGTTTTTTTGATAACTTTATCGTTTCGGGCTCCTAATCACTGCCCAGATTGTACTCCTCGATACTTGCTTCTATAGATTCCATTTATGGTTTCCTAGCCACATCAATGAAATCAAATAATTCCTCCAGAGGGACAAGTCCTCTAGGAAAGGTGTTGTATCTGAATTGTAGTACTTCAAATTCCTCCTTTTCTGGATCATCGTGCATCTCTGTCCTATGTAGGTCATTTGCTAAAAAATTAATATCAGAATTAGGAGGAGGTCCCCCCCTGGAAATTTTTTCTTTAATGGAGCAATCTTATTCACAATCTAGGTCCAAATTGGAATCTTCAAACTCGCCCTTGAATTGCAGGAAATTTTCAATATGTTTGTCATCTCGAAAGACTTTCCAATACCTCATATTTTCAGGAACTGCTAGGTGGTGTTTGATCTACACTATATATTGTTTGTTAGGATGAGGTAATTGACAAGTGTTGGCTGAAAATGCTAGCCCATTAGCCAGGATATTCTGATTTCTTGGAACTGTAGCAAGGTCATATTCTTGAAATTTTTTCAAGAGGTCCAAGGCAGCATTTCTATATGCTCTCAATCTGGGATGCTTAGTTGAATATTCTCCCTTGATTTGTTTAATGATCAGCTTAGAATCCCCATGAACAGAGATCATTTCGGCTCCTAATTTCTTGAGTAGTTTCAAAGCCAAAAGGAGTGCCTCATATTCTGCTATATTGTTGGTACATTGAAAGTTTAGCTTGTAAGAATGCCCTTCTGCATGGTTATTTTCAATATTGCATAACCACACTCTTGCTCCTGAGCTAGCTCTACCACAAGAACCATCAAAACTCATGTTCCAAAAAGGTTCAGCTTTAGACTTGTGTTGCGCAATTTCCATTTGGTCTTATTGTTCTCTCTTCTTGTCTTTTTCTTCTCCAGCGACTTGTTCCTCAATATTTTCATCATTGTAAAAAGTAAATGAGTCAAGGTCAGAATGGACAGAGTACAGGGGGTAGTTATGAGGCTTTCCTGGACTTCTCACCACATATTTCATTAGAGTCTCCCTATACAATCTCCTTTTTTGGCCGAAAACTGGTATGGTAGCATAAGTCATATCCATTTGGAGGGTTCCTGAAAGCTTGGATCCCCATGTACATGATAAAAGCATACCATATTTGGGAGGGATTTCAGCCACCACTATGTCCATCACTAGACTCTTGGCAAGTATCTGGGATAATGTAATACAGATATCTTTGATGAGTCCTAGACATTTAACTTTGCTAGAGTAAAATGAGTACAGGTCTTTGTAGTGTCTAGTTATCTCCAAGCCAAGCTTCTCCATTACTGCCTTTGGCATGAGATTATGAGATGCACCTGGGTCTATCATGGCATTATGGAGGATTTTATCATGAATATTCAAATTGAGATAAAATGGGGGAACACTTCCCTCCTGGAATTTATTCTCTACTTCTGGCCCAAGTTGACCAAGGAAAATTTTAAGGATGGATGTTTATCTTAAAGTTTAAAAACTTGGCGAATATTAGTAGTCTCCAATATGTGAATTGTAAAAATTTTGATGTTATTTTTGTAAAAATATTTAGTTTTGTAATCATTTTATATTAGTATATATAAATTTTTGGCAATTTTTAGGGTAAAATATTTGTAAACTATAAAATTTGGGCGAATCAATTTTTAAAAAAATGGGAATTGGTGAATCTTTTTTTTGGAAAAAGCATGGAAAATTAGCCCACCTACGAATATTAGCCCCTAAAAGTTTCCATGGGCCCAACCAAAAGTTCAGGTTTGTCATCATTTATATTGACAGTGTCAGTTATTTCTCCTATGTTTAGTGCTTTTAGGACTTGGGACCTATATGCATCCTGGTTCACCAATTTAGTGATAGGGACATAGACTTTTATTTTTGCAATTTCATTCTCAATTTTGAATGGCAGTTGTGTTTTTGGCAGACTTGAATCACTCTTCTCAAGTATTATTTTTGCAGCAACTTCATATTGTTGACTTGTATTAGGGTATCAGCTAAAACAGTTTTGTTGGAGCTGACTGCTGGTCTACTAGTGCTCCTTTCTAGTTCATTATTTCCAGATATATTAGTAATTTTCTTTGAACTCTGTGTTGTCTTCTTGGGATTAGCTTCAGGGGCCTTTTTAGAATATTTTTCAGAATTATTTCTCTTGGGAATGTCCAAATTTTTCTTGCTTAGGAGATTATACTGTCTCTGCACCTCCATGATGGCATTCTCGAATCCCTCTTTATAATCTTCAGACTCTTCAAATTATTCTTCAATTCGAGTCAAAGAAAATAAATCTCATTCTTCCTCAGTGAGGAAAACAATGTCTTCATTATTAATTCCCATCAGATTAATTTGACTTTCTCCTAGTTCTTCAACTATCCCCTCATCTTCGTCAGCATAAATTTCTTGGAATGGAGGCCTAATTTGTTGTTCAAGTCCTCTCTGACTTATTTGAGGGGGTTTTCTTCTAAGGTTTTGGTTTCTATTTTGAGGAGCTGGATGATTTTCTGTAGGGGCGGCTCTCTCATTCAGGTTTATCTTCTCTATCATTCTCTCCATGGTTCTCATCAAGCTATCAATCTTAGCATCAGATGTGGATGTTGTAGGCTCTTCCCTAATAGTGACTCTCTTCTCATTTCTCATTCTAGCCCTCTTTGCAATAATATTTTCTTCCACACTTATTTCACCCCTCTTCATATCTTCTAATGTAGGAGGATCTCTTTCTCTCAGCTGATAAGCCATCTCTAGGTCAAAACCATCTGGAAACTTCATTAGGGCTAAACCTTGTGGGGGTTTCATGTGAGGGGGGAGGGTGTTGTATACACTATTGAACCTGGTACAGTAATCTTGGACACTCTCTCCAACATTTCTCTTGATGTTTTCATATTCTGATAAGATCCGGAGAGGATTTTTCTTAACTTCTCATTTATTTATGAACAACTAGTGAAGGGCGGGGAGGTCATGTATACTATTTGGGGTCAAGCCTTTAAACCACTTTCTTACTTCTCCCCCAAGCTTTGGGCAAACATCATCAACTTAATAGTTTCATTGTCTATCTCTTGATGATCAAAATAGTCATCCATTTTATCCACATGTTGTTGAACAGTGGTAGGACCATTTTCATCAAATAGGGGAATTTTGGACTAATAATGTGGGAGAGGCGCCAAAGGTAGTGGTAGCACTACTGGGGCATACCAGGCTGCCATGATTGGTGGTGGGGGACCAAGGGGGGTTAATAAGAGGAGGTTTAACTAAGGGAAGTGGAGGGTTGAATGGAGGAAGGTGGAAAATGGGAGTATGAGTGGAGGTTTGGGCACTCTGGTGGGAGAGGTTCAAGGAATTGGTAGGAGCTGCAGATATATTAGATAAATTTGACTGAGAATGGGCAGATTTGGAAATAACTGAAGGAGCTACTACAGTCAGAGTATATAAGTATACATAATGTTGGAGATAAGCATCATCAATATTTGAGGTGAGCTCTATTACTAGACCATGAAGGGAATAAAATTGTTGGAGAAGCTGAGATTTAGTTTAATTGGAGATAGAGGCTTCCCCAATAGGACTCTGTTGTAGGATGGATAGGTCAAAAACTGTCTGGGTTATCCAATTCTGAGATTCGGTCCTAAACAATCTTTCCTTAAAGTGTAAGTCGAATTGGATATCCTGCAAGGTTGCAAGGTTTTCAGGGAGGGAGCCTGCTTTGTGAAGAGGCTTGCTAATAGTTGGATTCTCAGATCTAGGAGTTTTTCTCAGAATATTCTCTGTATTTTAAACTATTGCAGGGGGATTTGGGTCAGGATGGGATCTGGTAAATATTCTTCTGGGAGCCAGAATTCATACCCAAAGCACAAACAGGCTGAATATTTTTTGCAAAAACCAATATGTAGAAAATACTTAAATCACTCAGTAATTCGACTGAGGTTTTTGAGTTCGGATAAAAGATGAGCTTTTCAATAAGTTCCCCAGTATGGTCGCCATTACATTAGCACTCTATAATTTAGGAAATTGGCAAGACTAAACTATAAATCACAACATCAAACCACTTTGGAGTCTAGGACCTAGCCTTCCTAGACTCAGAGAGGGATCTCTCTGTTTTTATGATTTAACTTGATGATTATAAGTGTTGATATTAGGCTAGTCACAGTGATGGGGGTTGTTTGTTTGATTTAATGCATGGTGGGACAATAGGTCTACAGGGAGTATTCCATTGGGCTATGGGGTCAAAAGGCCGAAATGGCACATCAACATTCAAGAGCATCACAGGGCAAGCTAATTGTGCTAAATGGATCTTAAGAGTTGTATGAATTATGAGGTCAAAGAAATAGTGAGGTTCAGTAATGACTAAAGATCAATTAAGAATTCTTTAATCAAACTTCAGTAGAAAAAATTTAGACTGTAAATGCAGACAGAATTAAGGTGCTCAGACAGCAAATCTTAATCTAAAATTTCAGATTTACAATAATATGAACATAGACACATCGGGGAAAATAGTGGAAACATTTAAAACAAAGAAGAGGCACTTCACCATTTTGACACAGCTCAAGAATCCTGTAACGGTCTTTGATTATTGATGTCCAACTCCAAAATTACAGTGTTCCAACAGATTAGTTCTTACAATGAAGGGGCTAACAATATCTAACCCTTCAAACTCAAAGTACAAGGATTATTTAACTAAAAACTTAATTTGGTTGTCCTAATCTACTTTGGTAAACTTCATTTATTAGAAACAAATGAAAATTAAATAAGTATGCCCATGCAAGGTTGGAACAAAGAAAATCTCTGACAACATCTCCTGTAAAATTAATTTTGAGCGGCTCTTCATGTATGTAAAAGCTTCAATGTCTCTCTGTAAGATCAAAGGTAGTATTGGAAGTGGTATGTGATGATACCAAAGGGGCATCGAATGATGGTTTTGACATCTGGCCCTGCTTTTCAAAATATCTTCATTGGGTAACTAATTCTGATGTGGTGCTAGCCACTTTTCATTGATTGGTGATTATGTTGATGTATTTGCTGCCTTTTCTGCTTTCAGCTGGTATATGGTAATTGTTATGTGTGCATGCCCTTTGCCCGAGTCGACCTTATTCGGTCCATTTATTTATTGTGATGACGTTCGGCCTTTTCTCCACATTTGACCTTATTTATTTGTGAAATTATCTTCAAACCTCATATGCCCGACTTGACCTTTTTTACACCTAAAACAGCACAAAAGCTCGTTCACCCAGACCTGAAAATGCTTAGATATTGGTTCTGGAATACATCGCATCCGCTATTATATTTCATTTCGCATTTTTCCATTCTTAACTTTTCCTTAGCACTTGTCTTTTAAAAGTTGTGTTCGGCGCAGTACGATTGGGTCCCACCGTATTGCACGTCTTACTTCAACGTTTTGTGGCTTTTTACATTGTAATCCCTTTTACTCCTCCGATGCAATTTAACATTGAAAATGCCCTGTATGCAGGTTTAAAATCCTTTGGAATGTGCCTTTGAAACTACATCGCGTACAGGCCTCCATTGCACTTCGAAACTTTTAACTTTTAACCATAAACTTAACCTGTGAGATCTGTGATATGCGATATGCAAGCCAGGCCACGTCATCTGCCATATCACAGCCACATTCTCTACCACATCACCTACCACATCCTATGCAATGTCACTGCCACATCACCTACCATGTCACTGCCACGTCATCATAAGTCAATTGCGATCAATGGGGTCAAAGCCATGTCACTACCACATCCTCTCACATCGTTGATCATAAAATTTAACATTAGTCTTTGCACTTGTTTTCTAAAATATACAATTTTTTATTGGGCCCCACCCATCGCACATTACACTTCAGCGATCTTAACTTTTACCTCTCACGCCCATCCTTTAAACATTGCGATTTGCGACTGCGATCAGGAGATGGAACCCACCATAAGTTTCTCCAATCGGGCAAGTGATTTTTAGTTAAAACGTGGAAAAATTCGCCCGACCCATAATATGAAATATTTCCAAGCCTAGGATTTGTACAAGGGAAATGTGCATCCAGCCAGTCTGCATATCACAATTTAAAACTTTTAACTTGCGGGCATTGTAAAGGGGTAAGTTGCGAAATGTATGAAGTGTGAAATGCGACGCACTAAGCGTGGAAAGGTGCGAACCGGTGAAAGGTAAGGAAAATGAGAAATATGAAGGTTTGCGCGTGGTTTGGACAATGTGTTAAAGGTATAGCGGGTCCCACTTCATCGCATCGGTGAAAAAACAAGATTCGGCCTAAGTCTTAAGAGGTAAGGTTAAAAATCTGTGGGCTGCGAAGTATGGGCAATAGGCAAGGTTTATGTTGTATACCAACAACTGTCTGGTGGGTGGATGGAGCTATGGCAATAGACCTTAGGACTTAGATAATGAGTGGATTTTATACAAGGATAAGCTCGAGAGGTTAGGCATGTGTGTTTTAGGGTCAAATGGGGATTTAGAGCATTGGGGTATAGAGTTTTTTAGGAAAATGAATGTAAGAATAAGGTAGATGGACTAAATGAGGGCAGTATGGAATTTTTATCACTATTACACTTAATCAACAACCCTTTCCTTCTTCCCTGAACTGAAAAGGAAGATGAACTCTTCTAAAGTTCTTGGCAGCTAGTCTCTCCCTTTCTTTCTCTGAAATAAATGATAACCATGGAATATTATTTTTCAGCGAGAAAAATCTAAACAATAATCAGTCATCTGGTGATACTATGAAATACAGGGGTATAACAGTGGCTCTAGCTGGGGATGGTAGCTCCTTTAGGAGGTGTCAATAATACCATATATTAGTGGCCTAATCCATTGGGTTGATCCCAACTATGCACCCTGATTTGCTACAACTTTTGTGGTTGAACACTTTCAAGCTTAAGTCAGCACTCTCTGCACACTGAATTCTGGAACACACTTGACCTTGAAACTGAAAAGTAACCTGAAACTGAAAATTGGAAAAATGCTCAAAATATTGAGAGCTCAGTTGCACACCTACCTACCCAATCTATGATTCTAATCATTTTTTTTCTTTTGGGGTGCATTTAGACTTGCAGACCGTGACATCATTTTTTCTTTTGAATTTATAACCTATCACCTAACCCTTATTTCTCATATTGGTTCAGATTAGGTTCTTGAACCAATGTCATTTTCTACCTACCTACTGATAAGAAAGGATTAAATGGTTTGGAAAATCTTCATTTTCTAACCTATTAGCAAAAAAATTAAAATTGTACAATCATGCTTAAATTGTATGACTGCACAAAACTCTTTTCAATAGAAGTGGCATTTTGATTTGCAACACTTTCTAAAATTTTAACATATTTGCTTATCATACTAGGCTTATGGCCTTCACTTCGGGCGTCAACCTTGTCCAACAGATTATTAAAAATTGTAAGGCCATGGTATTTACAATGGTGAAAGTTTCATCTAATTTTTCAGCAAAAGTAATGTTTCAGCATCCTGCCATTGACAATACCCCCAAAAAAATTTGTTCCATCCATCTCTTGCAAGAAAAATGCATTATCTCCTCTTAAAGCATGAATAATGTATGGGCCTTTCCATAGGTTGTCAAACTTTCCATGCTTACATTTATCTTCTCTTCTGGAATCCCATTTCAGCACTTTATCTCGAATTGAAATCATTTGCTTTTGTCCTTTTTTCAAACATCTTATTCACATTCTCTTCCAGCACCTAAGTTATGTTGTACACCTCTTCTCTGGTATGCTGCAGCTAAATGGTCTGGCTTATTCTTCTTTGCACATAATTTTCTGCAGCCTGCACTTCTTGAATGACTTTCATGGTTGACACTCCTAAGGATGTTGGGAAAACTAATCCATTCCATAGACTAACTGGTATGGTGACATGCCAACTGATTTCTTAGTTGTCAGTCTGTCATCCCACAATGCATGCACCAATTTGTTATGCCGGGATTTCTTATTTTCTTCCAAAAACTTCTTAATGATGTTGACCAAGCTTTTGTTGGAGGACTCAGCTATTCCATTACCTTGAGGGTAATAATTTGTTGAATGCCTCAAAGAAATGTGATATCTATGGAAAAAATTCACCATATTCTTGGATTTAAAAGTAGTAGCATTATCTGTAATGATTTTCCTAGGACAACCAAATCTGGATAGGATGTTGGCTTAAAGGAATTTGATGATCACTGAGTCAGCAGCAGTTCTGGAAGGAATGGCCTCTATCCATTTGGTAAAATAGTCTGTAGCCGTAAGGATCCATTTATGTTTGCCATAGGAGGAAGGGTGGATTTCTCCAATGAATTCTAAACCCCATTGTTGGAAAGGAGCTTCAAAATAGATTGGTTGTAAAGGAAGAGGCAACAAATTTATTTTTCCCTCAAATATTTGGCATTTATGATACGTGGCTACCAATTTGTGGGTGTCTGGGAAAAGAGTAGGCCAATAGAAACCAGCTCTAAGGATCTTATTAGCAGTGGTTTTCCAGTAGATATGGCCTCCACAATCCCCTTCATGGAATTATTTGTTAACCCTATCTGCATCTTCTTTAAGCAAACATTTAAGCAATATGCCCCCAAAATATTTCCAGTACAAAACATTTTCTAGGATGAAAAATTTTACCGCTTTCAATTTCAAGAATCTACCTTTTGTTTTGGACAAACCAGGAGGAGAACTTAAATTAAATAGAACATATAATATATCTGCGTACCATGGAGAATTTAGGAATGTTTCCTCAATAGGTGGAGTCAATAGCTCCTCTTGTTCATCCAGTGAATGAATCATGTTAATATCTAGAGCTTGAAAATTTGCTTCAGCCATCAATTTGGCTAATCCTTGTCCCTTGATCAGTTTGGTGGGTCTGATCTCTAAATCATATTCCAAAATGACAACAATCCACTTGCCTCTTTTTCCATCGAGATCCTGTGTTAGGATGTCTTTGAAAACTGTGTTAGGCACAAATGAAACTATGTGTGAATGCAGAATGTAAACTCTAAAATCCTATAGTGCTTTGATCAAGGCATAAGCCTGATTTTCCATGATATTGTACTTCAAAGGTGCATCTCTTAAAGCTTGGCTGAAAAATGTTATGGGTTGCTCTTGTCCATCATTATTTTTCTGCAGTAATACAACAGCAATTATGTCACTAGCACATTTGCCCCAAATTCCGACGACCAAAATGTCGCTCTTGCGACACCTAGGTGACCCAAGAGCGACGTTTTTCTGTGCGCTAAAACGTGGTTTCTCTTCACGTCGGACTTCTAACACTTGACTTAAACATCGGTATAGCGACGATAATTCTGACGTTTTATATTTTTGTCACACTTCCGACGTTCAATAGCTCGTTGCATTTCCGATGGTCATAAGCGTCGCTAGTCTAACGCCCTAAACAAGTGTCGAAAGTCCGACGTGAGGAGAAACCACGTTTTGGCGCACCGAAAAATGTCGCTCTTGGTTTCGTCACTAGTTTGACGCTCTTGGTTTCATCGCTAGTCAAACATCGGAATACCGACAAAAATAAATTTTAAAAATAAAAAGGTAAACGTCATAATACTGATGGAACAAAAAAATTTTAAAAGAAACAAAGTGTCGCTAGAGCGATGTTTCAAAATATTTTTTAAAAGAACTAGTCGTTGGAATACCGACGGCACAAAATATTTTAAAAAAAACTAGCCATCGTAATACCGACGGCAACAAAAAATTATTTAAAATATATATATATATATATATATATATATATATATATATATATATATATATTTCCCGACCATTCTATTTCCTTGTGAACTAATTTGAATTTTTCATTAAATGTCCCTTGCATTATTGTGGAATCTACCACTGAATATAATTTTGGAAATAAAAAGGTTTTTTCATGTTTTTTAAGCCAATTTAATATTTCAGGAAATAATGTAATCCATTAAGTTAATAATGCACTATTAACTTCGTATTCTTTGTTAATAATTTGTACTTTTACCATCTAACGACTTTTTGAAACAGAGTTCATAAATTAAAATTATATTGGAACACAATTTTTCACTTGAAATTGTCTCAAGTATTCTAGCCCCATCTCCACATTACTTGAGTTTGACATCATTCCTAGGGTATCATTTCAAACTCCCTCATCAGATTGGGGGATGCATGATCATGTGATCATGTCCTAATTGGAAAAATGCTCAAAATTTTATTTTCTCAGAATTGGTTCAAAATAGAACGAAAGGAAAGAGCTCGTCAATACGATCCCAATGCCGTGAACAGCATTGAAATCTGTTACCGTATGGAGAAGATATTGCATTTTTAAATCGCCCAATAACTTTCAATTTTGAAAGGAAAATTTTTTTTAATGTTATGGTTTGGGATAATTTTATTTTTTTATTAAGGTTTAATAAATTAATTAAACTATATATTTTTTAATATTTTATATGATTTAAATTAATCATATATTATATTAATTATTATATGTTTTAATTAATTTTAAATTATAATTAAACCTTATTAAAAACTAATTATTAAACCACACCATATATTAATTAAAATCAATGTTATATTAACGTGGGCAATGTCATATGGTTTTAAAACATGGTTAAATGTTTAAACCCAAATGCAATATTCGTTTGTTAATGAAAATTCAAAGGTTAAACATGGCATATAAAAGGTGTACGTGTGTGAAAACACGTGATTCAATACGTGGTGGAGTGGAAGTCAAGGGCGTGGGGGCCAGCCCCTTCCCCACGGAACCAATGTGTTAAACCGTGGGCTTAAAGCCTTCCAAACCAGCGGACATGGAGTTTAATCCAAACGGTTAAGGTTGTGGTTGTTCACATAAGGCGGAGGTTACGTTAATGCCAACGTTAAATGTAACGGTTGGTTCCAACCACATATTTCGACGGATACAATGCAACATGTGACCAAAAAACAGTTAAACATTTAAACTCCCAGTTTATCCGCACGGTTTAGTTGGTGGATTCCGCCTTTTATGGTGGCCACCCCACATTTAGTGGGATTAACTGGAGTTTGCCCAGATTTGGAGGAGATGTTTAGGGAAAACTTGGACAAAAACTTGTTTTGATCGTAACTTTGGCTAGGGAAGTCCAATTGGAATGAATGTTTTTCTTGTTTTTGGAGTATTGGAACATTTTGAAGCTATTGGAGCAGGTTACAGAGCCATAAGGGAACTCTGTCAGAGGTTTTATTAGCAGATTAGCTAGAGGAGCCACTAGGGATTTGGGAATGGACCACTGTATTGGACTATGTTCATCTGTTTGAGGTGAAATTACAGTCTATTTTTACTGTTTCCAGCACTTTGATTCTGTTTAAGCAGCTATTTCAGCCTATTAAGGCTTTCTTCATGATGTATAACTATTTTTTAGCATTATAATAGAAGGGAAAAGCCCATTTTGGGGGCTTTTGGACCCGGCAGATGTAGCCCAAGAGAGGGGTGAACTGCCTTATCAGATGCTTGTTTATATGCTATGAGTTCTTGCTGCTTATTTTCAGAGTTTAATACCTTAAACAGTAAATTGAAATAAGTCCTCTTAACTCAAAAAGACTTATACACTTATCCAAACATATTTGTTCCATTCCAAAACACATTTGTTCCATTGCAGAACACCTTAACATGCTTGCAAACTCATAATATTGGTTAATAAATACTTTGCAATCAGAAAAAAAAATACTTTCATTAACAGATCGCTTTAGTGTTTACTTCATATTTCTTTAGGAAGAGCCTATAAGTGGGCCAGAAGCTTCTGGTTTCATCCTTTCTTTGAAAGGTGAAATAACCAGTAAAAACCCCTACAGTATATCTCTGTATAAGAAATATTTAGTTCACACATTTCAGATCAATGCACAAAACAAGGATTTGAACTTACGTGTATTTGATGTCACATTTGCTACTCAGTTGAAGGCTATGAAATAAATATGTGGTCATTTAAAACTTGTTCTCTTTTTAAATTTGAAATAATTTTCCAAGAATATGATCTCCATTAGTAAGCTTTTCACATGAATACTTATAGACATGGATCATTTGGGCATTCCGCAAGCTCCAGCTAATATACTGAGATTTTGTAATATGGTTAACTATATTGATTTTGAAACCAAAATCTATGCAAAATAAAGCTTAATAATACCCTACCCAGTTATTACAATTTCCTATTTTTGAAGTAGCACCAATAACATCACTGAAAAATACTCCCAATCTAGCAATAAAGGAAGAAAAGTTAGGTTTACTGAACCATCAACAGTGCATTCACTCAAATATGTGAAAGCTGAATATTAGCCTTTGATATTTAATAGTCCTTGTTAACTATTATGTGTTGACTGTAATCAAGAAAGTCATTGCAAACTTACTTTTCTTGGATCATGATTACATGAACTGACCATGCACAAAAAATAATCTTATATCAGTTGTAGCTGCATTTAAGCATACAATTAATTGGCTTGTGGTAACCCCACTTCTACAGACTTAATAACTCCATAGGTATAACAAAAAGTGTCAGAGGGATTCCGCCAAATCTAGGTACATCCAACATCTTGGCCAACAGTCACTGCTCCACAGTAAAATCAGAAAGCCAAATATAAAACCTTTCCATTATTCCTGTATATAAACTTTAGAAAGAGCAAGGACAATGAAACCCAGAAAAAAATTTATATACGACAAGCTGTGAGAAACAAGTATTTTCTGGTGAAGCACACCAAGAAAATGGTAAATAATACACCATTTTACAACCGCTTTAAATATGTAAGCATTGCAAAAATGCAACACTAAATCCATCCTATAAAAATGAGTGGGTAAAGAATACAAGCAAGCTATAAGTATTTCACAGCAGAGTCAATTGTCAATTTTGATGCTCCATAACCTTAAAATTTTGCAGCTGGTGCTTCCCTAATAACTACACTACTGACCATTGGACAAATCTTACGCAAGGTTGTTACATGATCCTTTCCCCAGACAACATCATTTCTTCCTACCAATACATGCAAAAAACAATTCAATTGCTTATAAAATTGTAGAAGTTTTAAATTCGGTCCAAGCACATTTTTCTTCTAAGATCTAACAAAAATTATTTGTAAACATAAACCTGTTGTAAAAATATAAGCTACCACCACCAGATGTAAAACTGTCCCGATAAAGCAGTGTATGTATTTAGTAGGCACTCCTGGATTTGACTGTTGTAAATATGTTGGATATTGAATGCATTACAGAGTTTCTTTACTCCTTTGAATAAAAACATGTAGGACATCAAAATAAGTTGATTCTAACATGCATTATGACCCCAACAACAACCATTGTGCACTGCACAGCTTATGCCCAAGACTGCATATCTTGATGAGAATCACATAAATGAAGAAGCCACATGATATGCAGATCTGCCACGTGTACATAAGCCCAAGAAAGTCTATGAAATCTCTCTAATATTGCATCTATCTATTGAAATCATAGAACCCTGAAATTAAAAATTAAAAAATCCTTTATTTTCTAATTTCAGTTAATGCATGCATTCAAGATAACCTTGATCAAAGGAGTGAAAGAAATGGATTTCCTACAAGGAGAGTGTGTTCAATTCTCGCATCTAGGGCACGAAGAAGTGTTATAGACAATTTCTTGACTTCTGACCATGACCAATGATTCTGTGTAGAACCCTCATAGATAGCATCTAATGCATTCTCAGAAAGACCTCAGCCTTTCAAAATATCACCACTCCTCTCTTCCATTGCCATTCGTCCAGTGACTTCCTGAGACGTCGGGATTCCCCACTTTCCTCCAAGGAGCCATCAAACTTCATCTCAGTAACTTGTATGTCAGACATCAATTCTGACAAAGTGATTGTCAACATAACATGCAAATGTGCAGTATTCTGGAAATAGAAGAAGGAATTCTGCAAACAGAGAATACACAATCACCAACAACAAAATAAAAAGCAGAAATTAAATAATCAATTTTTTCCTCAAACAAACATTTGTTTTCTAAATTCTTTATCCCACTCAGCAAGACCACATATATCCTTAAGGAAACTTAGCCGCACAATAATTTGAAGGCCAACAACATCCCTCTTTCTAATGGAATCATTACGAAAAATTGCAAGACGAAGTAGATGAAATGCCACCTGCTTCAAGAAGCGGTCATTCTCTCTTGCCATCAATGTTGCACCGTGAAGATTAAAAAGGCTGTTAAATACAAGGAAACAAGCTTTCCAAAATACTAGTGGTTGGCTGCGGGAAAGAAAAGCCATGAATATTGTTGTAATACAATCAAGCTTTCCCTAGTCAATCCCAATGCTACGATCTGCAGCTGCTTGCGAGAACTTCTCAGTAATTTCCAATATATGGATACTTACAGATGCACTTATGTTCTCCTCCCAAAGCTCCTGAAAAGTACATTGATGAATATTAATTCTCTGCATTGCCTTCATTGACATCCAAGCAGGTTATTTCACATGCATCTTGTTGTCAATGCTTGATTTAAAGGATACAAAAATACTGGATGAAAGTTCCATGTTTATCCTAATGACTCAAACTGACACCTGGCACATATGACATCCAATATATATGATGCCATGTAAAATTTAGGTTGTTGTCCCTCTGGCGGATTTTGGGTTCATTTTACATTTCTTGTGATGGAGGCTGCTAGAATCTCTAGCAAATTAAATACTCCCATCTTGAGTAGAGGTGCACATCATTGGTACCCAATTCTTGAACATTTTTGCACCCTTCATACCATAGAATCTACAACACATTTTTTCTACCATCTTATATGCCTTTCTTAATAACTTGGCCTGATATATCCCATTGGATCAATATCAAAAATTATGGGGATATTTCCACCAATTCTTAAGGATATTCTTGATAGCTAGAGGAAAATGACAAAATCACTTAGCTGTAAGGGACACCTGGTAGCTTGGAATCTTGTAATATTTGGTGATGCAAGGATATATGTATGTTTAAACATAAAAACCATGGATGTACCGAACAATTATATATTATCTATGTTTCTATGCACTTGATTATCCATTCAATAGTTTAATCACGTGGTAGAAGGACATGGTGTTCTACTTTGTGGAGCCAAGAGTTCTTGAAACTATGATACATTTCACTATCCTCTTCATCTCCAGGAACCTATTTTTGAGTAAATGATTGATAGATACCTTACCAAGTCATTGGAATTAAGTTTTCCACATAGCTACATATGTTGGAACTGATATTATAGAAATTTCCATTGCCCCTTCTTCATTTCCTTCTACATTCTCCTTGCCTAGTCTTTTCTTCATGGGCGGATCCATATCTCCTGTTAATGAGGAGATGTTGAGGCGCTCCAAGTCTATGGTACCTAACATCTAAAAAATATTCATGATAACCAACAATGTTAGGAAAAAAAATTAATTTAATGTGTTGCACAAAATATATCAGGTTAGTGTGTTTCACAACTGATACACTCAGTGTTTAATAGATCAATGTGTTGTTGCATAAGTTATAGAAGAAGGGTTCACCGAGGGGGAAATGTGCTAGAATGACATGAAACAAGATAGTAGCACAAGGATATGTGGTAGGTTACGATAAATATATTGTGATATTGCACAAAGAAAAGAGGGAGTCATACACTGAGCTTCAATTTGTAGCTCATAGACGAGAGGAAGAATGTGTCATAGCAGAAAGGGAAGAGTGACAATGGTGGAAAAATTCACAGTAGAAATTTTATTTGGGAGCATCGTTGTTTAAGGAAATGGAAGTTATATAATGGGAAATATTGCACCATTACAAAAAGGATTGCGAGAGGATTTAGTTGAGCCCGACATTGTTGCACAATAGCTGAGTAGAGTGGGAACCATAGCATAAAATAAAATGAGATCAAGGAAAAGAATAAAATGGTCGAGTGTATAGAAATATTAGTTTAGAGGATGAGGGAAAGTTAATACCAAAATATGTGAAATGAGTAGCATTTAATTATATATAAAGTGAAATTGGGGCATTGGAAGGTCAAAGGCTAGAAGGTGCAGGGTCGTACGAAATGTGAAGCGCCAAGAGACAAAAAATGATAAAGAAAGGTGCAAGAATTTACCTGATGCCTAACACAATGATCTAGCTCTTGGAATCAATGTAATATCCAACACCATAACACACTCTATTATGATTTATTTCACCAATTAGATAAAGGCTTCAGATACAAGAGAGTAAGGTAAAAAAGACATGGGCCTCATCCTATATATAATATTATCACACATGCGAGGGTTTTAATGCAAATTAAATGCATCCGTGGGATAATTATTGCAATAAGACTTAAGGGAGTGCACTAAATGGAAGTTCTGCATTGTGTTGTGATAATGAGCAACACTACACTACCCTAAGGAGTAGTGTTGATGGGTTTTATTTGCGATGCATCGCGCACCGTCATAACAACTTCATTGCTTCAGTCTCAAAATATAAGAGATTTTTTCCAGCCCATTAAATAACCGTACCAATAATTTTTATATGAAATATTAGGATCATATATTTCTATCTATTTTGTTTTCATTCTCAAATTTCAGAGCCTTGACCTTAAAAACCATCAACTCTAAACCCTGAAGCATGAACTACTAAAAGAATACCCCTGCTTGATTTATCACATAGAACTGTACAAGAAGACTTGTGATTTTCTTGGCCTATAATATGAGTTTATAATTTACTAATACTGATGCAACAATTGTTGTATTGGAAGATCAGCTTCAGAATGTGCAACAGTCCATTGAAAATCTTGTACTTCCTCTTCCCAATGAGGTTAGATTATTGGATTTCAGTAGAGCTCCGCAACTAACAAGGAGTAGAATTTGTATAGTTGAAATAAAGACTAGCCCTTCATCCTCTCCCTCTTCTTGGGTGACGGATAGTTTTGAGCATAACGAAAACACTCCACCAGAAACAGTTGGCTGGAAGAGACCCGGAAGCTTGAGAAAGAATCGTTTTCATAAAAATGAGGGTAAGGAAGGCAATGTGTTATCCAAAAACAACACTAAAATGCTTAAACGAAGTGCTTCTTTTGACATAAAAAAACTTAAGAATATGTTCAAGGTTGTTGTTGAAGAGAATATTAATAATATTCGCTCTTATGTCACCGAGCTCAAAGAGCGTGGGGCCAAGCTTCAATACTAGAAATAGCTTCTTGCTTGCCAGGTAAGACTCCAAATTGTTTTCTCTTTAGTACTTTCGAAAAATAAATCTTTGTTTGATTCGTTAAAACTTAAAAGGTTTTCTTTATATCATTTTCTATCCTTAATTTCAGCACAAGATTCTTTTGAAATACAATCCTATTATGTACAGTTTCAGGTCTCAAGTCTTTTTGCATATTGCTTGATTTACATTGTGCTAGCTAGGGGATTTCATAAGTTATTTCATATTCTCTCAGTCTCTTTGAAAGCTTTTAGGATGTGTTCACATTGAATTCTCATGTGAAATTCATCACAACCATCCTTTACTAGAGTATTTTGTTTCATTTGTGGTGTTGTGAGACAACTCTAGAATATCTCTCACATATATCTAATTTACTTAACATAAATGTTCTAGGTTTGGTTTTTTTTTTTCCAAGAAATGGAGTGCAAAGATTATAGAAGTTTGTTTTTTTATTTTTTCATTTGTTCCAGAGTCCTTTGTAATTTGTTTGAAAGGAGGGGCCACAAAAACATAATGTATATTTTATGCAGGTGATGGAACTAGAGACAAATGGAAATGTTCATGATGACAGAAATGTCGATGATGTAACTCTCGATTAGTCATCCAAACTTGTACAATCACCTTCCTCCTGGTCTTTGGAATTTGAGAAACAGAGAATGCAAATATTTGAACTCTAGGACACTTGCTACATCTCCTTAGTTCACAGAACTCATTTTTTCCTACTATTCAAAGGTGATCCTTCAAATGCAATATACATGGAGGTAGAATTAAAGAGGCTGCCATTCCTTCATAAACGTTTCTCTCACAGGGCTGGTAATATCCCTGATCACGATGACGATCATACCACTTCTCTGGCTTCTAGGTAAATCCCTTCCCTTTTTCAGCAATTGTATATTTGATTATAACAGCCTCTGCCACACATTTTATTGTATTGTATATTGATAATGTAATATGCATGATATTCTAATAATCCTACCAAGTGTTTGCACCAATCCGTATGAGCACTAAGTAGTGGATTTTGCAGTATTCGAGCTTTGAGGCGTGAAAGAGAAATAGTTGCTAAGCAGATGCAAAGGAAATTAACAGTTGTTGAGAGAGAGAGACCTTATTTGAGAAAGGGGTGTTTTCCTGGACACAAAGCAGAGGAAATTTCATTTGGCTCAGAGATTATGGACAGATACCCAAGATTTGGCCCAAATCCAAGACAGTTCTAATATTGTTGTGAAGCTTGTCAGATTTTGGGAACCAGGACGAGCATCAAAAGAGGTGTTTGAGCTTAGATTTACACCTGCGAAGAACAACCAAAGGTTATCATCCTCTGGGTGGAATCTTATCTCAACTCTCTTGAGATTTTAAAATGTATCTTGGGTCTTGTGCTTAAACTAAGAGCATTGTGCATTTATTCCTCTCTCTTTATTCTATTGCTTGTTTTGATAAAGAGAATTGTTTTATTCTTGCAATTGTAATAACACGCTTCCACAGAGAATTGCTTGAATATGAATATGTATATGTGTAGTTTAGCATATATGATTAACTTCTGTATTGGTACTGAGTCAAGGGTAACAATGACTTGTAAAAAGAATGTATATGAAAAAATATAAAGTGATCATGTAAAATTATTCCTAACGAGGGCCTAAGGCCAAGACCCCGCTAATGAATGTGTATCATTTAGACCATGAAATATGATGTTAATAAGGCCTGGGTGAGGCCTGTGATAATTATGTGAACATGTCAGTGTCCTTGATAAATTAACATACTTAACATACAATAGCGCAGGGGAACATGGGAACGACCATGGGCTGACAGATGGAAAATGGCTAGAGTGAAGATGAGGGGCACATGACTTTCCCCTGTTGACTCAAACATTATATATCCCCTTTACAAAGTAATTCATTATTAGAGAAAGGTACCTAGATATCTATGCAAATTAGGTTTTTATGTGGTGACAACTAGCCTACCATGCAAGGGGGATATAAAATGGAAAATTTGAACTGGAGATGGAATTGTTTGTCATTGTTCTTCTCCATCACTCAGTATGCATTCCCTCATGGAATTTTCTACACATCATGTGTATCTTGTGTTACTGTGAATGCAATTTCTTTATGCTAGTGTGTTGTGTTTTGGAGAGTGGAAATTGAAGAAGAATCTTTGTCTGTGTCATTCCATGACCCCAACTCAGGGGGCTATCCTAATGGATTGCCTATAGATGGGAGGCAAATTGTTCCTTGACATTCAATGTGGTTCAGCTCTGGTGACAGACAAGTTTATTTTTTTCAACTGCTATGTTATACCATTGTTGTAATTAGTATATTTTTTTGTAATTAGTATATTTACACTATGGACTAAGCCATGACATAATTCTTTATTGAATTTCATGAATTAAGTGACATAGATAACATGAAATTGCAATAGAAGGATGTAGAATTTGGTTGAATCATGGGCCCATGCTTTGTATGTTCTCAGTCCATAGTTCTATAGGATTGAAAGTAAAAATTCCAATTATTAAGTGCCCCATCCTATTGATGGAGCTATAGAGGAGGTCAGGTACACCACAAAGTGGTATCAGAACCTCCAGTTTTAATTCATTGGACCTCTAGGATACTAGTAAATGGTTTGAAAAAAAATGTAGAATGAGAATCTAGCACACATTGCTTACCAATTGGTTGTTAAAACACGTGAACTAAATTGGTGTCTAAACCGGACAGTTGTGGAGAATCATAAACAATGGCATTGTATTGAAACCCTTTGCTGCTACATATGGTTCCATGCTCCCTAATTATAAAATTTTCTATTTGGAATAAATTACAAGGAGATATTATTGAATAGAGTAATTGTAAATAGACTGAACAAATGTGCCTATTCGTGTTATGAACTTAAGACTCCGTGACCAAAGAATAGAAAGAGGATGATCTATTATGTCACCATTTTTAGTAATGGATAGAAGCTTTGATTGACTCCACTTGGCAGTAAATTAGGATATCTCATTAACATCTATGCCTAGTGCCAAAACCTGGTTGATACACACACCCTACTTGACAAAATGTGTTAAAGGAGAAATGTTACGTAGTGGGTTTTGAATGCACATAGAACATAGCATAGTGCAAGTGAGTGTTCTTGTTGTGTTTCTTCTTCTCTTAAGAGAGCTCAGTAGCGGCATTAATCCTATCTTATCCTATACACACAGTGACTTCATATCATGTTAGCTGTTTTTTATCAAAACCTCTCCTTGTGAGTTTTGGATACTTGCAGCTTGAGAAAATAATTGCATTAATAAAACAACGTAAATGAATTGACAGTCTATAGTTGTGATTTTGGCATATAAAAACACGCTCTTTGAGAACAAATGTAGTGAACATAAACCATTGTAATAAAACTCGTCTCTCCACAAGGTAACGAGATATATTGCTCGTTGATGAAGGGAGTTATGCATATGCTTGGCTATATGCCAAATCCTCAACCTAGTAGGCAGAAAAACTGGCACTGTGAGTAAGCCCTTCTATTTTATTGCCAGATTCAGGGACACAAGGCAATCTTGACAGTCTCTTCTTCAGCTTCATAGTAAAGGCATCCATGAACTAATAAGCTCTTTATGAGGGCATGAGAGTTGGACTTGATTTGGGTATTGTAGGGACTAAACTCTATAAATGATATCCGAGTCTATCCATGTAGATGTCAGGGATAGGGTTATTATAAGTCATTGTCAAATTATATGCGTATAGACTGGAGCATGTCCAAGGCTAGAACGAAATTAAACCTCATCTGCGACATCGTATCTGGCCTGGGTGGAGGAGGACATTCGATCCTTGGAATGGAAGATTCAATGTTTTTCAGTGTCAAGAAGCTTTATAATTTACTAACAAAAGGAAAACTAAACCCTAGGACTACAACACAGCACATTCTGCGAAAGCCATAATGTTTTATGCGTAAAATAGGTCATTGAATGCATAGTCACACCTAAAACAAGAGGAGCCATAACCCTTTAATTTCAAAGACAACGTGGTAGAAAATATAACAAAATATGGGGTGTGCGGAGCTAGGGTTTATACCTGTAGTACATAAATAAATTAACTATAAGTTAAACCTAGCCACTAGAAAAAATAAATAAAGCATATCTCTATTCCAATCAACGAAAATTTTCTGTCAAATAGCATAGAAGCCCCTTAAGGGAAAATATATCTGCAGCCTTGTGGGGAGTAGAAAAAATGACAACCTGAAGATGGTCATGGGATGTGCCTGCATAGCCATGATGATAACTCTAGAATTATATTTGGAATTGTTGGAAGATAAATGTTAAAAATTGAAGGTCGGTTTGACCTTGTACGCCTCGTCATCCTGTTAAAATTTGAAGAATTGAGTTAGAAACAAAATATGAAAGATATCATAAGGGGCAAGAACTGAAAGCCCTACAAACCACTGAGATAGGAAGGGTTTATAAATCCTACCTGATAGGGGGTGCGCCATGATGCCAATCTCTGCCATGGATGGACCTTCTCCGAGGTTGCAGAGAGATAGCGTGTGAGCATAGGATGAAACAATGCACAATGGAACGCCTAAGGGGGGTAAGAAGTTAACTGTAACTATTATATTTCACCACCGTCATTCGATCGAACCCTAACTTATCTGGGCCATGGATATTTTCCCGAATCTCCAGATCAAAGGCAGCCTCCAGAGGAGGGAATCCAACCACCTTCCTCAGAGTTCCTCTATTAATAACCTTGTCTCCAAACCGTCGCACTACCGACACTTGTCTCAAACCATCGCACTACCGACACATATCTTGAAACGTCGCAAAACCGAAATTTCCCTCCAAACCGTAGCAATACTGACACTTATCTCCCAACGTCGCAATATGACACCTGTATCCAAATGTCGTAATACTGACACTTGCATCACAATTCCGACACTTTGTCCGCAAACTATCTCAATACCAACGTTTGTCCCCAATACCATTGCACTACCAACAAGTGTCTCTAAACGCCGCAATACCAACGCTTGTCTCCAAATGTCGTTGTTATCACAAAATCTGACCCTGATAGGCTGCTCACCAAGTAGACTTCATGTAACTCTTTCAGACCAATATTTTGGCTGAGGCTCGGCCTCCTCAACTTGAGAGGGCTCTCTCAAAGGTTTATGATTTTTTATTAATGAATATATGGCTAACTCTATAAAAAAAAAGACAAAAATGTTTAACTAGTTGTATCACACATTGGAAAACATTCATTGGGCTAGGAGTCAAGATAATCTTCAACCAAAACATTGTAATCTGTTAAGCATGGAAGTTAAGGCATTTGGAGTCTAGGTTAATGAATAAAACAGCAACACAGTGAAAAACACAGTCTATTTGCATGTGAAGAAAGTTAGAGCATTGTCAAATGAATTCTAAGTAACACATACAAATAATACTGCAACTAGATAATTGAGGAAGGCCAGAGAAAGATGATACACATAAACTCCGTATGAATCTTGAGTTGTCAAAACAGATCTCTGTATTAAGTTGAAAAAGACACTGTCAACTACAATAACACAGTCAATTGCTAATGAAAATTCCCAATCCTTATGAATTCAACCTCATGCTCTATATAGAGCATTTGCAATCTAGGATTCCTTGATCCTCCACTAGAGAATTCGAATTCACTTATTTTTACACCTTTTCTAATCTTAAACATGCCATTAATTACAAAGTGACAGCTTTACTGCCTTTGAAAAGTCCTAGTTCTAATAGGAGTGAAACTCCTAAATATGCTTTCAACAACCTTATCTAAACTTTAATACTTACTTTGACAACTTCAATCCCATGTATTCGAACTTTGATGATGCTTCCACCTTTGAGGTAATCATGTTGATGATGCCAAAAACTGTCCTAAAAATCAGGAGACAGGTTTCCTGTTTTTTAGCCCTTAACTTCCATTTTCATCTTCGAGCAATTATTAAAATTGATAGCTTATTCTCATATGTGTCACATGTGTTAATCATTTCCTTGAAACCTTAAATCCTCTACCTGTGCAAAGAAAAATCTCTGAAATAGTGTAGAAGGGTGTGAAATATGTCTGCGCTACGAAAGTAGCCTATTTTCGTAGCGCAATTTGTAGGTAATTGTAAAAAATTTCCTTTAACCATTTTTTCTCATGTTTTACAATTTGAACCTTCACCTGTAATCTCCATGCTTCCACCAGAAACATTTAAACTCAAAACCCATCAACCTTATCTCCAAACTTCATATGTATAAGTGAAAAAATTCATCCTCGGCAGTTTCGTAGCGCGCTACGAAACTGCTGTGTAGGCTTATTTCAAAACAATCTTCAGAAAATTTTAAGTTGAGGATATTTACACTTCACAAGGACTGATATTTTTATCAAAAAACATAGTAACTTAACCTCAAAAATATGATTGTCATCAAAATTGGTCTTCACCTTAATGAAAAATTGATTTAAAATTTATCATTTTTCTGCATTGTTCCATTAACCTGTTTCACTGTTGCTTTAGATTTTCTTGAGATCTTGTTAGATGGATTTCTAAGTCTTCCACCTATCTCCGTAGTCTCCTATTGTTGGTCCTCAAACGAGTATTCATAACCCTCACAAATCTTGCTTCTTTTATGGCTGGTACAGTCCAAGTGAAATATTGTGCTTCACTGCTAATTATTTCTGGTTTAGAAACCTTATCACCTTCCTAGAGGGCTTTCATCCTCTTGAAACTTGTTTTTTCAATAGCATGATTTCTAGCTCTCATCTTTAATCTGATAATTTCATGATTGGATGATTTCAACTTCTCTTCCATCTCTTCATAATTGATTTTTTCTGTTTGTGTGGAGAATACTCTGTTTTTGGCCTTTTCTGGTATAGGTCAAGAAAGATCTATAAATTCTTCATGAATAGTAGATGTTTCCTTTGTTTTCTCTAGCTCAACATTAATTTCTTGCAATTTATTTGATTGTCTGGTTACAGGCTTCCTAGCCTTGAAGACAAATGTTTCATCCTCATCATTGAACTCCAACTTTTTAGATGACTTCATCTTTTTCTGTTTATCTTCATCAATTCTTATGAAGTAAGCTTGTACCAAAGGGGACTCTTCTATTTCTATGGCTTGCAATATATCATGTAAATTTCCCTTTAAACCTGGACTATCACTTGTTCCTGAAAACATTTCTTTCCCCTTTTCTTTTGCAACTTGACTCCTAGTCAGTCTTTGTTGAACTTGTTTATTAGGTGACTGTTTCTGTGCAATTTCTTCAATTTCATCTAACCTTTGTTTTACAGATTGAGGAGTTTCTTTAATGACAACTGTTGTCTTTCCTACCTGTTCTTTCACCTGTTTCCTAGGTTTTAACTTCACAAACCTTTTTGTCCTTGTCACTATAGGATTGTTGGATTCTGCTGGTGGAGTTTCTTTTGCCTTAGGGTTACTGCCTGTAGTTTGAGCTTCTACTCCAAATCCACATAAAAATGAAAATGATGAACATTCTCTGTTAATCTTTTGGAGTTCATTGAAAAACATCATTTTGATTAAACCATGGTGAAATAGAGAAGTTTCACACCCTTCAAATTTCATTTGAACCTTGTCTGCCATCTTAGCTATGCTTCTATACAGGAAAAATGGCACGTCTAAAGATATCATGCCTGTAAAATGTAACAAAAGTTTAAAATGGTATGAGTAAACTTATGATACCTGCCCTTGCATGTAAAATACCGCTGGATATAGAAGAGTATATTTTCATAGATATATTTGATGCAGCTCCTGGGAATTGCATTGTTTAAATCCACCTCTGTGGACTCTGGCTTTAGAAACACCTTGCTTGCCTCCATGTCAAATCTGAAACCCTTAAACCATGTTTCTTGCCCTCTAGGAATCTCAGTTACCAAGGCTATGGTCTCAGGAGTAACTGACAAATTTAATATTCTAATCTCTGTGTTTGAACCACTGAAATGCAAGGAAAATTCCTTTTTTACCTGATTTTATCCTTCCTATAACTTTTCACAAAATTCAAACACCCTGCCTTCCTGAAAGCCTCTATAACTGTTTTGTCTTTAGCTAGGGCTCCTGTGCTTTCAGGTTCTGACCTTAAGAAATGCCCTGACCTATGATTTTTCTTTTCTTCTATCATTCTTGCATTCAGAAATTTATGTCTGCTTCCTGTAGAATATGATTATCAGCCTCGCTTGAATTCAAAACAGTCAGCCTCGCTTGATAGAATAGTCAGCCTTGCTTGATAATGGATGAGGAAAGATTTGGTTTAAGATGACCATAAGCTTAACACTTGAAAAAGATATGTTGAAGTGTTTTGCATGAAAACTGGAATAATTAACCAGCCTTTTCAAATTTGAACTTGACTTTCATAAATGAGACCTCTACGATTGCAATGATGAGTTTGAATGGCTACACATTTTGGAAATGGCCCCTAACTAACTCCTAATGATGAAAACATAACGGATTCTGGCTGATTTTATGATCTGATATGACTTCCCTACGAATCCGCGCTTTCGTAGTGCGCTTAGTGCATTTTTGGGGATATGCGCTACAAAAGTAGCAGCGCTTTCGTAGCACGAAATTGGTTTTTTCAACTGGCTGCGCTACGAAAGTGCGGTTTCGTGGCTTATTGCAAAAAATATTTTTCAAAGGTTAAAACATGACTTCTAAATGGATGATGGGACCTTTAAACCATGAAATGAGACTTTTAAACTTTATTTGGAAATGAAAATGACACTTTGAAGACTTCAAACCCTATCATTTACCCATTTAAGAATGAAATGACTCAAGACCCATTTAACACCATAACTAGAAACAAGGTAAACTTTCAGAGTTCAGAAAGAAAAAAAAAATTATGGTGATAATAATGGCTCCACTTGGGATAGTGTGCCCCTGTGGTATACTAAGAACCTGTAGCTCCAGTGCTATCCATTTTTTTTGACAAAAATAGAAAAACTTTTTGAATCGGCAAGCTTCCTCCTCAAGCTCTGATGGCCTTCAGCTCGGGCTCAAGATTGATGATTTCTGCAAGAAGCACCCAAACTGCACCTACTAAAAAAATTTGCTCAGTTAACCTTGAGCTTATTCATACACTCCTACCTACCCTAGTAGCTGCAATCTCCATTTTAACTCAAACAACATGAAATTTCCAATGAAGCCAGTCATTGATCTGATCTGACACTTGAATCTCTTGATTGTGCTTGAACCAAAAATAAACATGATACTGAAATAACCAAGGCAACATGAGATGTAACTAATCTTCAAGGTGAAAATATAACTGGAAATCTGGACTGTAGAACCTTTCCATGTAGTCAGCTATAGGATCAAAGAAGACATGATCTATTTGATGCTTCTCATGACACTCTGCAGCTTTTGCCAACTCATCCATACTTTGATCATCCACATAAGACTTCAGTTGTGTGCTCTCAAACTACTTTTAAAATTTATTTTCAAAAACAATGTATTCTTCCTCAAACTCAAAAGAGAAAGGAAGAAACACCCTCTCTTTGTGTTCTGCCATAGAAAGTTTTTGAAAATAATGATCATGATCATGAAGAATATATGATTGAATTTGACCTTGTAAACCTTCAACGTCTTTCTCAATTTTCTTAGCAACTTCATCCAAAAATTTAATCTTATCTTCTGTCTTGCACTCAAATTATTTTAGATAAGAAGACAAGGACAAAGAAAAATTTTCATCTATTTCTTCATTAATATGATCATCATTCCATTGTTTGAAACCTTGAATTGAAGGAGAGTTTTCCACTAACTCTGTTCTTTCTATCCATTCCTCCAAAAACATAAGCCAAAATTCTGCAAATGACTTAATAGATCTGATAGGAAAACTTTCAATCCATTGTTTACATTTCCCTTGAAATGAATCATAGAACAACATAATGCAAACATCTTCATGTTTGACTCTAAGAAGCTCGGTAAAATCACAGAAATCTGATATATGCTTCAAATTCAAACTCAAATCTTCTCCATTGAATTTTGGACCATTCCTTAAAAAATATGTATCCTTGGGAAAATGATTTGGGAAACCATGAATTCCTGAAAAATTTATACATGCATACCTTGAAACAAGAATGGCAGCATCTGAGTTCTTCATAAGTCCAGTGGAATCACCATGAATCTATGAATTTTGAATTCTTCAACAATGGAGTCGCCAAGGTAGTTCTGCAACCTCGAACATATTTTGAGCTCCTGTTACCTTCAAGAGTTTAGCTTCATAATTTTCGAGAGATGTATATCTTCAGACTCCCAGCATACGCACCAAAATTTTATCACAAAATCTAACCCTGATAGGCTTCTCACCAAGTAGACTTCATGTAACTCTTTCAAACCAATCTTTTGGCTGAGGCTTAGCCTCCTCAACTTGAGAGGGCTCTCTCAAAGGTTTATGTTTTTTGATTAATGAATAGATGGCTAACTCTAAAATAAAAGGATAAAAATGTATAACTGGTTGTATCACAGATTAGAAAACATTCATTGGGCTATTGAGTCAAGATAATATTCAACCAAAACATTGTAATCTGTTAAGCATGGAAGTCAAGGCATTTGGAGTCTAGGTTAATGAATAAAATAGTAACACAGTGAAAAACACAGTCTATTTGCATGTGAAGGAAGTTATAACATTGTCAGATGAATTCTAAGTAACACATACAAATACTACTGCAAATAGATAATTGAGGAAGGCCATAGAAAGATGATACACATAAACTCCTTATGAATCTTGATATGTCAAAACAGATCTTTGTATTAAGTTGAAAAAGACATAGTCAACTACAATAACACAGTCAATTGCTAATGAAAATGCCCAACCCTTATGAATTCGACCTCATGCTCTATATAGAGAATTTACAATCTAGGATTCCTTGATCCTCCACTAGAGAATTCGAATTCACTTATTTTGACACCTTTTCTAATCTTAAACATGCCATTAATTACAAAGTGACAGCTTTACTGCCTTTAAAAGTTCCTAGTTCTAATAGGAGTGGAACACCTAAATATGCTTGCAACAACCTTATCTAAACTTTAATACTTCCTTTGACAACTGCAATCCCATGTATTCTAAATTTGATGATGCTTCCACCTTTGAGGTAATCCTGTTGATGATGCCAAAAACTGTCCTAAAAATCAAGAGACAGGTTTCCTGCTTTTTAGCCCTTAACTTCCATTTTCATCTTCGAGCACTTATTAACATTGATAGCTTAATTTCATATGTGTCACATGTGTTAATCATTTTCTTGAAACCTTTAATCTTCTACCTGTGCAAAGAAAAATCTTCGAAATAGTGTAGAAGGGTGTGAAATATGTCTACGCTATGAAAGTAGCATGTTTTTGTAGCGCAGTTTGTAGGTAATTGTAAAAACTTTCCTTTAACCATTTTTTCTCCTGTTTTACAATTTGAACCTTCACTTTAATCTCCATGCTTCCACCAGAAAAATTTAAACTCAAAACCCATCAACCTTATCTCCAAAATTCATATGTAAAAGTGCAAAAAGTCATCTTCAGCAGTTTCGTAGTGCGCTACAAAACTGCTGTGTAGGCTTATTTCAAAACAGTCTTTAGAAATTTTTAAGTTGAGGATATTTACACTTCACAAGGACTAATATTTTTATCAAAAAACATAGTAACTTAACCTCAAAAAGATGATTTTCATCAAAATTGGTCTTCACCTTAATGAATAATCGATTTAAAATTTATCATTTTTCTGCACTGTTCCATTACCTTGTTTCACTGTTGCTTTAGATTTTCTTGAGATCTTGTTAGTTGGATTTCTAAGTCTTCAAACTGTCTCCTTAGTCTCCTATTGCTGGTCCTCAAATGAGTATTCATAACCCTCACAAATCTTGCTTCTTTTATGGCTGGTACAGTCCAAGTGAAATATTGTGCTTCACTGCTAATTATTTCTGGTTTAGAAACCTTATCACCTTCCTAGAGGGCTTTCATCCTCTTGAAACTTGTTTTTTCAATAGCATGCTTTCTAGCTTTCATATTTAATCTGAAAATTTCATGATTGGCTGATTTCAAATTTTCTTCCATCTCTTCATAACTGATTTTTTCTGTTTGTGTGGAGAATACTCTGTTTTTGGCCTTTTTGGTATAGGTGAAGAAATATCTATAAATTCTTCATGAACAGTAGATGTTTACTCTGTTTTCTCTAGCTCAACATTAAGCTCTTGCAATTTCTTTGATTTTCTGGTTACAGGCTTCCTAACCTTGAAGACAATGCTGCATCCTCATCATTGAACTCCAACTTTTTAGATGACTTCATCTTTTTCTGTTTATCTTCATAAATTCTTATGAAGTCAGCTTGTACCAAAGGGGGCTCTTCTATGTCTATGGCTTGCAATATATCATCTAAATTTCCCTTTAAACCTAGAGTGTCACTTGTTCCTGAAAACACTGCTTTCCCCTTTGCTTTTGAAACTTGACTCCTAGTCAGTCTTTGTTGAACTTGTTTATCAACTGACTGTTTCTGTGCAATTTCTTCAATTTCATCTAACCTTTGTTTTGGAGATTGAGGAGTTTCTTTAATGAAACTGATGTCTTTCCTACCTGTTTCCTAGGTTTTAATTTCACAAACCTTTTTGTCCTTGTCACTTCAGGATTGCTGGATTCTGCTGGTGGAGTACTTTCTTTTGCCTTAGGGTTACTACCTATAGTTTGAGCTTCTACTCCAAAATCACATAAAAATAAAAATGATGACCATTCTCTGTTAATCTTTTGGAGTTCATTTAATACCATCAGTTTGATTAAACCACGGTGAAATAGAGAAGTTTCACACCCTTCAGATTTCATTTGAACCTTGTCTGCCATCTTAGCTATGCTTCTATACAGGAAAAATGGAAAATCTAAAGATATCATGCCTGTAAAGTGTAACAGAAGTTTAAAATGGTATGAATAAACTTTATGATACCTTCCCTCACATGTAAAATACCTCTGGATATAGAAGAGTAGATTTTCATAAATATATTTGATGCATCTCCTGGGAATTGCATTGTTTAAATCCATCTCTGTGAATTCTAGCTTTAAAAACACCTTGCATGCCTCCATGTCAAATCTGAAACCCTTAAACCATGTTTCTTGCCCTCTAGGAATCTCAGTTACCAAGGCTATGGTCTTAGGAGTAACTGAAAAATTTAATATTCCAATATTTTTGTTTGAACCACTGAAATGCAAGGCAAATTCCTTTGTTACCTAACTGTGTCCTTCCTACAACTTTTCACAAAAATTCAAACACCCTGCCTTCCTGAAAGCCTCTAACACTGTTTGGTCTTTAGCTAGGGCTCCTGTGCTTTCAGGTTTTGACCTTAAGTAATGCCCTGACCTGTGATTTTTCTTTTCTTTTGTCATTCTTGCATTCAGAAATTTTTGTCTGCTTCCTGTAGAATCTGATTATCAACCTCGCTTGATAATGGATGAGGAAAGCTTTGGTGTAAGATGACTATAAGCTTAACACTTGAAAAAGATATGTTGAAGTGTTTTGCATGAAAACTGGAATAAGTAACCAGCCTTTTCAAATTTGAACTTGCCTTTCATAAATGAGACCTCTATGATTGCAATGATGAGTTTGAATGGCTACACGTTTTAGAAATGACCCCTAACTGACTCCTAATGATGAAAACTTAACGGATTCTGACTGATTTTATGATTTGATATGACTTCCCTATGAATCCACGCTTTCGTAGCACGCTTAGTGCATTTTCAGGGATATGCGCTACGAAAGTAGCAGCGCTTTCGTAGCACAAAAATTCTTTTTTTAACTAGTTGCGATACAAAAGTGCGGTTTCATGGCTTATTGCAAAAAAAAAAAATTCAAAGGTTAAAACATGACTTCTAAATGGATGACGGGACCTTTAAACCATGAAATGAGACTTTTAAACTTTATTTGGAAATGAAAATGACACTTTTAAGATTTCAAACCCTATCACTTACCCCTTTAAGAATGAAATGATTCAAGACCCATTTAACACCATAACTAGAAACAAGGTAAACTTTCAGAGTTTAGAAAAAAAAAAAATTATGGTGATAATAGTCGCAATACCGACTCATGTCTTAGAAACGTCGCATTTCTGACGTTGTGTCCCGAAATTTCGATATTCTGACGACGTTCCTAAACATCGCAATACCGAAAATGTCCCTAAACATCGCTATAGCGACGGTGGTTGGCGGGATTTTAAAAATTGAGAAAAATTGGGGAAATTTCCGACAATACGTCAAGAGTGTCGGAATTTTGACCAAATGCACTAGTGTGTGGACTGATGTAAAGGAGAAAATGATGAAATCCTTGGTGAAATCAGGGTTGATCAGGACCGGTGCTTTAGTGAGTACCTACTTTACCAGGTCAAAAGACTGTTTAGCCTCCTTGGTCCACTTGACTCCTAGTCTCTCTTGACAATGTTAGTGATGTTCATCATGAGTTCTGCAAGGTTTGGTATAAACCTTCTTAAAAAAATTATCTTTCCAATGAAAGATCGCAGCTCCTTGATGTTTCTGGGATGACTGATTTGTAGTATTGCCTCAGCTCTTATGGGGTCAATATTGATCCCTTCTTTAGATATGATGTGACCTAGGAGCTTTCCTTCCACAAAACCAAATAATGACTTCTTAGGATTCAAAGATAGACCGCACTTTCTGTATTTTTCAAAAACTCTTCTCAAATGAGCCAAATGTTCTTCATCGGTTTTTGAGTACATTGTAATATCATCAAGGTAGATCACAATGAAAATACCAATTTCTTCTATAAAAAAATAAAAATAAAAATAAAAATAAATAAATATATATATATTTATATATATATATCCATTTCTCTTTGAAAAGTGGCACTCTCATTTATTAATCCAAAGGGAATTTTTATATACATGAAGGTTCCCCAAGGAGTAGTAAAAGTTGTTTTAGTTTGATCATCTGGATGCACCAACACTTGATTGTACCCTGAAAATCCATCCAGTAGAGAGATTCTCTTAGATCCCACCACCTTTTGCAATATGTGGTCCATCTTTGGTAAATGGTAGTTGTCCTTAAGTGATGCCTTGTTCAGATTTCTGAAGTCAATACAAAGTCTGATCTCACCTATCTTCTTTCTCGTAGGTACAATATTGGAAACCCATTCGAAGTACCTGATTGGGACTACTATCTTAGCATCATACATTTTCTTGACCTCCTTCTCGACCAGAGGCATTAGGAGAGGATTTATCCTACACAGTTTCTGTTTGAAAGGGTTCTGGTTCTCCTTGACTGGAATTGTGTGTTAGATAATATCAGTATCATAATATTTCAGGTCGTCATAACTCCAGGCAAACACATCAATAAACTCTTTGAACAAATCAATATATTTCTGCTTCATGGGTGCAGGTAGTGTTTTTGATAACTTTATCATTTTGGGCTCCTACTCACTGCCTAGATTGTACTCTTATATACTTGCTTCTGTAGATTCAATTTTTGGTTTCCTAGCCACATCATTGAAATCAAGTAGTTCCTCGAGAGGGATAAGTCCTCTAGGCAAGGTGTTGTCTCTGAATTCCAGGACTTCAAATTCCTCCTTTTATGGATCATCATGCATCTCTGTCCTATGTAGGTCTTCATTTGCTAAAAAATTAATATCAAAACCAGTAGGAATTTCCCCCTGCATATTTGTTCTTTAATGGAGCAATCTTCTTCACATTCTAGGTCCAAATAGGAATCTTCAAACTCGCCCTTTAATTGCAGGAAATTTTCAATCTGTTTGTCATCTCTAAATACTTTCCAATACCTCATATTGTCAAGAACTGTTGGGAGTTGTTTGACCTGCACTATATATTGTTTTTTAGGATGAGGTAATTGACAAGTGCTGGCAGAAAATGATATCCCCTTAGCCGAGATATTCTGATTTCTTGGAACTGCGGCAAGGTCATATTCTTCAAATGTTTTCAAGAGGTCCAGGGCAGCATTTCTGTATGCTCTCAATCTGGGATGCTTAGCTGAATATTCTCCCTTGATTTGTTTAATGACTAGCTCAGAATCCCCATGAACAAAGATCCTTTTGGCTCCTAATTTCTTCAGTAGTTGCAAACCCAAAAGGAGTGCCTCGTATTCTGCTATATTTTTGGCATACTAAAAGTTTATCTTGTAAGAATTCCCTTATGCATGGTTATTTTTAGTATTGCATACCCACACTCCTGCTCCTGAGCCAGCTCTGCCACAAGAACCATCAAAACTCATGTTCCAAAAAGGTTCAGGTCCATACTTGTGTTGCGCAATTTTCAATTGGTCTGATTGTTCTCTCTTCTGGTCTTCTTCTTCTCCAGCTACTTTTTCCTTGGTATTTTCATCATTGTAAATATTAAATGAGTCAAGGTCAAAATGGACAGAGTACAAGGGGTAGTTATGAGGCTTTTCTATATTTCTCTCCATGTATTTCATTAGAGTCTCCCTATACAATCTCCTTTGTAGGGCGAAAACTGGTATGGCAGCATAAGTCATATCCATTTGGAGGGTGCATGAAAGCTTGGCTCCCCATGTACGTGATAAAAGCATACCATATTTGGGATGAATGTCAACCACCACTATGTCTATCACTAGACTCTTGGTCGGTATCTGGGCTAATGTAATACAAATATCTTTGATGAGGCCTAGACATTTAACTTTGTTGGAGTCAAATGAGTATAGGTCTTTGTAGGGTCTAGTTATCTCCAGGCCAAGCTTCTCCATAACTTCCTTTGGCATGAGATTATGAGATGCACCTGAGTCTATCATGGCATTATGGAGGATTTTATCATGAATATTCAAACTGAGATAAAATGGGGGAAGACCTCCCTCTTGGAATTTACCCTCTACTTCTGGCCCAAACAAAAGTTCAGGTTTGTCATCATTTAGATTGACAGTGTCAGTAATTTCTCCTATGTTCAGTGCTTTTAGGACTTGGTACCTATATGAATCTTGGTTCACCAATTCAGTGAGAGGGACAAATATTTTATTTTGGCAATTTCATTCTCAATGTTGAATGGTTTCTGTGTTTTTTACAGATTCAAATCACTCTTCTCAAGCACTATTTTTGTAGAAACTTCAGATTGCTAACTTATATTAGGGGTATCAACTGAAAAAATTTTGTTGGAGTTGACTGTTGGTCTACTAGTGATGCTCTCTAGTTCATTCTTTCCAGGGATATTACTAATTTTATTTGAACTCTCTGTTGTCTTCTTGGGATCAGCTTCATGGGCCTTTTTAGCATATTTTTTCAGAATTCTCTCTTGGGAATGTCCGAATTTTTCTTGCTTCAGATATTATACTGTCTATGCACCTCCATGATGGCATTCTTGAAACCTTTTTTATAATCTTCAGACTCTTCAAATTCTTCTTCATTTCAAGTCAAAGAAAACAAATCTCGTTCTTCCTCAGTGAGGAAAACAATGTCTTCATTATTGATTCCCATCAGATTAATTTGACTTTCTCCTAGTTCTTCAACTATCCCCTCATCTTCATCAGCATAATATTCTTGGAATGGAGGCCTAATTTGTTTTTCAGGTCCTCTCTATCTTATTTGAGGGGGGTTTCTTCTAAATTTTTGGTTTCTATTTTGAGGAGCTGGCTGATTTTCCCTAGGTGCAGCTCTCTCATTTAAGTTGATCCTCTCCATCATTCTCTCCATGGTTCTCATCAGGATGTCAATCTTAGCATCATATGTGGAGGTTGTAGGCTCTTCCATAATAGTGACTATCTTCTCATTCCTCATTATATCTCTCTTTTCAATCAGATTTTCTTCCACACTTACTGCACCCCTCTGCATATCTTCTAATGTAGGAGGATCTCTTTCTCTCAGCTGATAAGCCATCTCTGGGTCGAAACCATCTGGAAACTTCATTAGGGCTAAACCTTGTGGGAGTTTCATGTGAGGGGGGAGGGTGTTGTATACACTATTGAACCTGGTACCGTAATCTTGGACACTCTCTCCAACATTTCTCTTGATGTTTCATATTCTGATAAGATTTGGAGAGGATTTTTCTTAACTTCCCATTTATTTATGAACAACTGGTGAAGGGAAAGGAGGTCATGTATATTATTTGGGGTCAAGCCTTTAAATCACTTTCTTACTTATCCCCCCAAGTATACTATTTGAGCAAACATCCTCAACTTCATAGTTTCATCGTCTATCTCTTGACGGTCAAAATAGTCATCCATTTTATCCACACGTTGTTGAGTAGTGGTAGGACCATTTTCATCAAATAGGGGAATTTTGGACTAATAATCTTGTGGAAGAGGCACCAAAGGTAGTGGTAGCATTAATGGAGAATACCAGGATGCCATGATTGGTGGTAGGGGGAACCAAGGGGGGTTAATAAGAGGAGGGTTTACTAAGGGAGGTGGAGGGTTGAATAGAGGAAGGTGGATAGTGGGAGTATGAGTGGAGGTTTGGGCACTCTGGTGGGAGAGGTTCAAGGAAATGGTAGGAGCTGCAGATACACTTGAGCAATTTGACTGAGAATGAGTAGACTTGGAAATAACAGAAGGAGATACTGCAGTCAGAGAAAATAATTCTAGAGACTATTGGAGATAAGCATCATCAATTGCTGAGGTGAGATCTGTTACCAGACGTTGAAGGGAGTCAAATTGTTGGAGAAGCTAAGAGTCATTTTGAGTGGAGATAGAAGCTTCCCCAATAGGACTCTATTGTAGGATGGATAGGCCAAAAACTGTGATGGCTATCCAATTCTGAGATTTGGTCCTGAACAAGCTTTGCTCAAAGTGTAAGTCGGACTGGATATCCTGCAAGGTTGCAAGTTTTTCAGGGAGGGAGCTTGCTTTGTGAAAAGGCTTACTAATAGTTGGATTCTCAGATCTAGGAGTTTTTCTCAGAATCTTCTCTGTATTGTCAACTATTCCAGGGGAATTTGGGTCAAGATGGGATCTGGTAAATATTCTTTTGGGAGCCAGAATTCAGACCCAAAGCACAAACAGGCTAAATATTTTTTGCAAAAACCAATCTGTAGAAAATACTTAAATCACTCAGTAATTTGACTGGGGTTTCTGAGTTCGGATGAGAGATGGTATTTTCAATAAATCCCCCAGTACAGTTGCCATTATGTTAGCACTCTATAATTTAGGATATTGGAAAGACTAAACTATAAATCACAACATCAAACCACTTTGGAGTCCAGGTCCTACCCTTCCTAGACTCAGAGAGGGATCTCTTTGTTTCTAGGATTTAACTTGATGATTATAAGTGTTGATATTAGGAAAGTTACAGTGATGGGGGTTGTTTTTTTGATTGATTGGGTGGTGGGACAACAAGTCTGCAGGGACTATTCCATTGGGCTATGGGGTTAAAAGGCTGGAATGGAACATCAACATTAAAGAGCATCATAGGGCAAGCTAAATGTGCTAAATGGATCTTAAGAGCTCTATGAATTATGAGGTGAAAGAAATAGTGAGGTTCAGTAATGAATAAAGAGCAGTTAAGAATTATTTAATCAAACTTCAGCAGAAAACATTTAGATTGTAAATGCAGACAGAATTAAGGTGCTCAGACAAAAAATTTTAACCTAAAATTTTTTATTTACAGTTAGATGAACATAGACACAACCGAGAAAACAGTGGAAACATTTAAAACAGAGAAGAGGCACTTCGCCATTTTGACATAGCTCAAGAATCCTGTAACGGTCTTTGATTATTGATGTCCAGCTCCGAAATTACAGTGTTCCAACAAATTAGTTCTTACAATGCAGGGGCTAACAATATCCAACCCTTCAAACTCAAAGTTTAAGGAGTATTTAACTAACAACTTAAGTCAGTTGCCCTAATCTACTTTGGCAAACTTCATTTATTACAAACAACTAGAAATTAAACAGGTATGGCCATGCAAGGCCTGAAAAAAGAAAATCTCTGACAACATCGCCTGTAAAATTAATTTTGAGCAGCTCTGCATGTATCTAAAAGCTTCAATGGCTCTTCGTAAGATCAAAGGTAGTCTTGGAAGTGGCATGTGATGATCTCGAAGAGGCAATTAATGATGGTTCTAACATCTGGCCTTGATTTTCAAAATATCAGCGTTGGGTAATTATTTCTAGTGTGGTGCTAGCCACTTTTCATTGATTGGTGATTATGTTGATGTATTTGCTACCTTTTCTAATTTATGCTGGTATATGGTAATTGTTTTGCGTGCGTGCCCTTTTCCCGAGTCGACCTTATTCGGTCCATTTCTTTTCTACGATGACGTTCGGCCTTTGCTCCGCGTTTAACCTTATTTCTTCGTGAAACTAGCTTCAAACCTCGTATGCCCGACTTGACCTTTTTTACACCTAAAATAGCGTAAAAACTCATTCACGTGGACTTGAAAATTCTTAGATCTTGGTTCCGGAATACATCGCATCCGCTCTGATATCGCATTTCGCATTTCGTCGTTCTTAACTTTTCCTTAGCACTTGTCTTTTAACATGTGCGCAGTGCGATCAGGTCCCACTGTATCGCACGTCTTACTTCAGTGTTCCATGGATTTTTATGTTGTAATCCCATTTCCTCCTCCGATGTGATTAAACACTGAAAAGGCTCTGTATGTGGATTCAAAATCCTTTGGAATGTGCCTTTGAAACTACATCACGTCCGGGCCTCCATCGCACTTCGCAAATTTTAACTTTTAACCATAAACTTAACTTGTGAGATCTGCAATGTGCAGTATGTGGGCCAAGCCATGTCATCCGCCACATCATATCCAAATCCTATGCCACGTCACCTGCCACGTCCTCTGCCACTTCACTTCCACGTCACCTAGCACATCCTCTGCCACTTCACTTCATGTCACCTGCCATGTCACTTCCACGCTATCATAAGTCAATTGCGATCAGTTGGGTCAAAGCCACATCATTTTCCATGTCACTACCACATCCTCTCACATCACAGATCGGTGAATTTAACATTAGTCTTTGCACTTATTTTCTAAAATATGCGATCTGCGATTGGGCCCCACCCATCTCACATCAGACTTTGGAGATCTTAAGGTTTACCTCCTGCGTCCATCCATTAAACATTGAATTTTGCGATTGCGATCGGGAGATGGACCCCACCATAAGTTTCTCCAAGCAGGAAAGTGATTTTTAGTTAAAGCATGGAAAAATTCGCCCGACCTATAATATGAAACATTTTCAAGCCTCAGAGTTGTACAAGGGCAATGTGGGTCCCGACATTCTGCATATCGCAAGTTCAAACTTTTAACTTGCGAGCGTTGTAAAGGGGTAAGCTGCAAAATGCGCGAAGTGCGAAATGTGACGCGCTAAGCGCGAAAAGGTGTGAACCTGTGAAAGGTAAGGAAAATTAGAAATATGAAGGTTTGCGTGCGGTTTGAAAAATGTGGTAAAGGTATGGTGGGTCCCACTTCATCACATCAGCGGAAAAATAAGATTCGGCCTAAGTCTTAAGAGGTAAGGTTAAAAATCTGAGGGCTGCGAAGTATGGGCAACAAGTAAGGTTTATGTTGTATACCAACGGTTGTCCAGTGGGCGGGAGGAACTATGGAAATAGAACTTAGGACTTAGATAATGAGTGGATTTTATACAAGGATAAGCCTGAGAGGTTATGCATGTGTGTTTTAGGGTCAAATGGTGATTTAGAGCATAGGGGTATAGATTTTTTTAGGAAAATGAAGGTAAGAAGAAGGCAGATGGAATGAATGAGGGCAATATGGATTTTTTCTCACTATTACACTTAGTCAAGCCTTTCCTTCATCCTTGAACTGAAAAGGCAGATGAACTCTTCTGAAGTTCTTGGCAGTCAGGCTCTCCCTTTATTTCTCTAAAAATAAATGATAACCATGGAATATTCTATTCAACTAGAAAAATCTAAACAATAATAAATCCCTTGGTGATACTGTGAAATACAGGGGTCTAACAGTGTCATTCTTCTGCATCTTGATACTTCGAAGTTTATCCTTAAGCGCCAACTTCCTATGATCACTATTCTCGAACAATTATGTTAGTGTTTTCCACATTGCAAACAAATTTTATTTTCTATGGATATTTGAGATTATGTGAACACACACTCCCTCCAAGATAATTTTCCTCACCTTGGATACATATTTCTTCCACTAAGCACAGTTCTGGGTATCAGATTCTGGTGGTTGTGCAACATATGTCTTGATGTATTATAGTAATCCATTTCCATCCAATATTGTCTACATGTGATCCTTCCATGCAACAAAATTAGATGTGCCTTCCAAGGCATACTCTATCCTAAGTCCATTGAAGGCCATCTTCTCAATTTTGAAGAAACCTTGCTACACTGAGCTCCAAATTAGAACCTCTTGAGAAACAACTTCGAAATTTATGCTCTAATGTGAATCTTGATATGATGCCATGTAGAAATTACAATGTGTATTTTCAAATTCTCATTAATTTTTAATCAAAATTGCAAGAGACAAACCTACTCTCGGGCATCAATTCACAATTTAGAACAAAAATCTCAGACATGCAATAAGAAATCACACACATCCAACAAGTATTTTTCCCAGGGAAATAAATTTGCTAAAAAAGCCCCAACGTATGCTTGCATTAAATCATAAGAATATAAATGTATTACAATTTATTTTCTCAAATGAGCACAACCTGCAAGTGCATAACCTATCTCTCTACTCATTGAGAAGCTTTGAGCCAGACTTGGTCAATTTTTGCCTCTTCTTGAGCTCCTAATTCCTTGCATTGTTCCTTGAGAAATTAGGCCCATATTATGTAGGAATTTCTCCAAAATGGATTGTGCAATTCCTTAGGTTAATCATCTGACCGCATGCAACACCTCTACACTCGAGACTAGTCTACAACGTATGTTACACTACCTTGGAATCTCCCCCAAGCATAGGGAACTCGAATTCTCTGCATGCACTAGCTATTTTAGGTTGATTGATTCGTTGACTGGATGATCACTGAGTTTGACCGAAGTCCCACAGCACAAGTTGACCCTCCACTAGTTCCTCCAACATTTGGAACTAGTTTAACTGAAAATAACTTCAGATAACTGACCTTGATTACTACAAATAAGAAATCACATATTCTTAAATTAAGTATAACTCCTCCAAATCAAATTTACTGAGTAAACTGGGTGACACAGGCCATGTCACACAATTTAACAACATCCAAGTTATTTGTTGATGTGGAAATTCATTTTTTTCAATTTAATCAAGGCAAAATCAAATTGAGAATTTGTTGCTTCATTTTTCAACAATTTAAATGGAAATAAGGTGGAGTATACCTTTATAGTTTCCTTCTTTCCTAAATCGATCTTCTCAAAACTAGAGTATGTGGTTCTTCTTCTTCTTATTCATGTTCTTATGTAGATTCTAATTCATTATCCTTCAACGTAAACATTGTCTTCTCTAAGTATTTATACCTTGCTAGGATTTCATGTTTGATATCATCTTTCACTTATCTAAATACCGCATCTAGACTATACAAAACCTTCTTAGTTTTTGGGTTTTGAAGGTTATATCCTTTCAAACCATATTTATAACCAATAAAGACAAACCTTTCATATTTATTATCCAACTTAGTTATGTTTTTCTTTGGAACATGTACATATGCATCATAACCAAATACCCTAAGATGTGTGAGAGAGGGTTTCTTACCAGTCCATACCTTGTGTAGAATCTTATCATTCAACTCCAACGAGGGTGATCTACATACAAGGTAACATGAAATATCCACTATCTCTACCCAAAAATCTTATCTCAGCATCACTGAGAATACTTCTTGCATTTTCCATCAACATAGTGTTCATCCTTTCTACAACTCCATTCTATTGAGGTGTGTATGGAGTATTATTTTTCCATGCTATAACATGTTTATTATATAACTCTTCAAATTCCTTCCCACATAATTACCCACCATTATATGTCCTCAATGCCTTTATTTTCTTCTCTATCTGATTTTCCACTAGAACCTTAAAATCTAAATTTGTCAAGGAAACCAAATTTCTTGCTAAGGAAATATATCCATATGTTCCTTGATAAGTCATCTATAAATGAGACATAATAGACATATTTACCCAATGATGGAATCGGCATGAGTCCAAACACATCACTATGCACTAGTTGTAGTATTCTCTCTACTCTTTTAGCACTAGAGGAGAATATCACTCGATTTTTCTTCCCATATAAAAAATGTTCATAGAAATCAAAATCTAGAGAGAATTTTGACATACCTTCTACCTAACATTATCATGTAATGCTTGAAGGCCCTTCTCTTTGAAATTCCCTAGTATTTGATGCAACAACATATTATTTTTCCCAAATACTATAGGATTATTTTCCTTCTCATATGGTTCTAAACCTCATACTCTTTTGTCTTAAAGATGGATCCCTGTTCAGATTCGAAAAGTTGACAATATTTAAACAATATTGTGGAAAATTCATTTTCTCACTCTTCAAATAGAAACCACATAAATTTTACAAATGTAATCATATCCATGTATAGAGAGGATGTATGGAAGGTGATATGTTCACTCGAATTTGCCAAGATCAAAATACAAATAAGGTTGCAGACTTATCCTTCTTAAAGAATTATCAAGACCTAGATGTTATCCTTGCCTTTACCACTATCAAACACCGCTTAAATAACCAACACCAATCCAAATCTCTTACAAAGATAAGCATGAGAACATCCCTAGTTGAATACTCCTATAAAACCAAACACCGAGTATGCCTTGAGAACACTAAGATCATTTCCAAATAAAATCATCTTTCAGAAGATGTTTCAGAGAATCCATTGGAATTATCAAGAACCCTAATAATTTAAATAGGGAAAGTTGCCTTGAAATAATTAGAAGTTGGATACCCTTAATTAATCACCTAAAAAAATAATAATTCTTAAGTTTACCTTTCCTTATGTTACCCTTTTGCGTCCTCCTAAGTAACTTTTTCCTTCCGTCTCTACATCAGTTATCTCCCTTCCAATTGTAACCTCTCATTCCTTTTCCCGTCTACTTCTCCTCCCCTTCCTCCTTCATCTTCCCTCCTCTCTTCCCTCTCTCTCCCACCTCCTCTCACATTCTATACTCTCTCTCATCTACCCCTGTCCCCATTTCCTTTCCTTATCTTTTTTTCCCATCCTTTCAACATTAATGTTTATATATTAACATTGGCATTAACAATTAATATTAATGTTTATATATTAACATCGATATTAACAATTAATATTAATATTATTAGATACATTATTATTATAACTATAATTATATTATTATTAATATTAAAATTTAATATTATTACATACATTATTGTTTAGTATTTATTAATACTAAGATTAATATATTAATATCAATATATTATTAATAGTAATAAGTAATATTATTATATCCATAATTTATTATAAGTATATTCTAAGATCAATATATTAATACTAATATAGTTATAATTCAATATTGATATATGAATATATTATTATTAGTATACTAATATATTAATATTATTACATTAATTTATTAATGTAATATGCATATTAATGTTACTCTATACTAACCTTAGTATGTTAATATATTAACCTTAGTTTTTTAATTTAAAATATTAATATAGTTTTTAATAATATTTATATATCATATTAACATATTAATGTTAAATATTAATTAATTATCATATTATAAATTTAACCTTATTAACATAATTATTTGCTCATTGATCATCAATAATTTAACCTTTTATTTTTTATTTTTTAGGTTTCTTGAAGCCAACTCCCTTCATACCTCATCCCCTAGACATGATCTATCATATTTATGCTTATTCTCATATGGTTATAGCCATTTGACCTTTTTGTCCTGAAGATGGATCGTCATTCGGATTTGAAATATCGACACCAATCAATAAATATTGAGGAAAATCCATGTTCTCACTCTTCAAACTATGGAACTGTCCCACGCATCACTAACAATATTTCCCAACAACTTATACAAAGTTTAAATTTGAACTCCCCTCAGCAATACCATTGCCTCTCAAATCATCGTACAAGCATCATTTTCAAACATTGTTTCTACACCTTCATCACTCATCTTGCTTACAGAAATAAAACATTTGGTCAATCCTGAGATGTGTAAAACACCAAGGAGTGTTCTAATCCTACCCATGAGCTTCACTCCTAAGAAATCATTACCGCCATCATATATTTCATACTCACAAAACCACTCCCTATGGGGATACATATGAAAGGATGTATCTGAGTTGACCAACCATGCCTCATGATCTACATGTGTACTTGAAAAAAACAAGTATACATCCCCTTCATACAAGGAGGCTTTTGCTTCCACAAAAGAAACATCATTAGATCCATTTCCTTTCTTAGTGGTTTTGAACGAACATTCTTCCTTGTAATAACCTTCTTTTCCACATTTCTAACATACCTTTACAAATTTTATTAAAGATTTAGATATCTTCCTTAAGGAATTAATTTTATTTCTATTCTAAGAGCATCCTCTTACAGAAAATGCATCAACATAGTTACCAATCAAACAGGAACTATTACCTCAAAACGAGAACTCTAGCCCAAAAAGACTCCAAAAAAATGAAAAAACAACCCAAAAACGATGTCTTCTAGAACGCACTTTTTTTTTAGGGTCAAATTTCAACATTTTTTTAAATTATGCTAAAAAACAATTTTTTTCTTGAAAAAAAGGATTGAAAAAACACCCTCGAAACAAAAAGTGTTGATGGTGGAATAACATTGCCAATTTTCTGTGTGCAAAAAACAACATGAAAATGAAAAGTGTTGATGGTGGAATAACGTCGTCAATTTTTTGTGTAAAAAACACCTTGAAAACGAAGAGTGTTAATGTTGGAAAAACGTCTTTTTCTTTTTGGGGTAAATTGTCAATAGTTTTTAATAATGACATTAAAGATAAAATATCATGACTCTAAAAAACCTTAAAATTTCAACAATAAACATGACATTAAAGATCAAATATCAAGTCTTAAAATTCCAACGATTTTTAGGCATGGTATTAAAGATAATCTATTATTGTGTCTCTAAAAAGCCTTAAATATCCAAGGATGACATTAAAGATAAAATATCACATTTATGAAAATAAAATTTCAATGATTTTTAGGCATAGTATTAAAGATAAAATATCACTTTAAAAAAATAATAATAATAAATAAACAAAAAAATTCAAAAATAAAATAAAAAAGGGAAAAATTCAAAAAATTACACAATTTAAAGAAATTAAAATTAAAATTAACCCAAAACAAAAACAAATTTTATTTTTTTAAGTTATAAATAATAATAATAATAAACCACATAATTTATTAAAAATTAAAAATAAAAAATAAAAAAAGAAGAAGAAAGAAAGAAAGAAAGAAAGAAAAAGATATATATATATATATATAATAATAATAATAATAAATAAATAAACTTAAAGTTAGTTAAAAAAAAAAAAAAAATTAAAAAAAAAAAAAAAAAATGGCATTAAAATAAAAAATAATTTAAATTTAATATATATATATATATATATAAGAAAAATGATGATGGTGACGATGATTGTTGTCCATTAAGACCAATGCAGTCTATTGCACCTTAAGAAATGAGAAAGAATCTAAGTTTGATTCTTCAAAATATTGTTTCTATGGTCAAAGAGAAGGGAAATAAGTGCTCCAAGGTCGCTATGGTGGGTTGGCTTAATAGGTCAAGAATATTGAAAGTGTGGCAAATGGTAGGGAATTGAGAGCAAATGTGAGTAAGAGTAGGGCAGTCTAAAAGGAAGTGTTTTTCATCTTCCAACTGCTTAGAATCGCAAATCTGGCAGATTCTATCGTTTCAAGGAGTTTTGGGAATAGACCACCGCACGATCTCACTCTAAAGCTCATGGGAATTAGTTCTTATCTTAGCGATGTTCATTTTTTTCTTATTGTTGGACAACACACACAGAGATAATTTTGATTATCAAGGGTGGGGTTGATCACTTCCTTATAGTATCTTAGCTTCCTTTTACCCTTCAGCTCCTAATCCTCCCACAACTTGTCCTTAAACTTGGAGGTAATAGTATTTTTGATATTATATGTGCTTCCCATACTAAGCTCCTCCTTAATTCCCCATGGTTGAGACAGGACTGGGCATCCTTTTGCCACCCGTGCTTGAAGCGAAGGTGAGGGTTTTGACTATAGTTAGAAGCAATTTTAGGGAGCATTTTTTATTCCATGTTGTCAAGATTCTTCTTATACATCAGATATCTAAACATAGTTGTACTTCCAATGGGGAATAAACCAGATTCGGTCAAGAGGATAGGATAGGGAGTATTTCCCTTGATCTTAAGTTTGTAGGTTATGAATTTCTTTTGAATCATCTCAATCTTCCTCCATGACTCTCTAGATATATTGCAACCCCAAACTTCACATTCATATAAGACAACATGGGTGACAAGGGTCTCAAAGAGGAACCTCTTTTTACTCCAAATGTAAATATCGACCAACTTACAATTGTTTTCAAGCTCATAATAAGCTTTCCAACCCCTAATAATCCTTTTCTCAATGCTATAATTCAAGTTGAGATGATAAGGAAAGTCAATGCCCAAATACTTATAAGAAGAAACCTAATCTAAGCACTAGTTATTATACACGAAACTACCATGGGTGATATTCTTGGATTTAATGATCATGACTTTAGTCTTGTCGATATTAACTGTCATACCGATCTTGGAGCAGTATTCATGAAGAATCTGGAGCTGCTTATCAGGGTCATCATGTTTTTTTGAAAGAATAACGATATCATCGGCATAGAGTAGAAGAGTAATGAGAAAACCATCGAGCTTGGTGCCCTTGCACCCCACAGATTCTAGACAATCCTCTAGCTTGTCGATGTATATGCCAAAAAGAGTAGGGGATAGGGGACACCCTTGCTTAACTCTAATATTGCATTTAATGTCTTTAGACCACCCCTCATTGGTCTTAAGCTTGGCAGTGACAGTCTCTTAGAGACGGATCACAACAAACCTCAGCTCAAGAGGGACCATGATCTCTTTAAGTCTCTCCCAAAGTTTATCTCGAGGAATAGTGTCGAAATCTTTTCTAAAGTCCACAAAGCAACAGAAGAGATCGGATTTACTATTGTAAAATTCCTCTGTAATGATTCTAAGAGTGACCAGATGGTCAATAATCGAGTGATGTCTCCTAAAACCAACTTGTCCTTTAGCTCTTTTTCCCAGGCTTTCAAGCCAAAGGCTAAGCTTCTTCTCCAAAATGAGCCCATAAATCTTGGCCAGGATATGGCTAACCATAATGGTCATGTAGCTAGATGGAACACTCTTGTCCCCATTTTTAAATATAGGTACAATAAGGCTTTATGTCCAAAGCCGAGGGAAACCATGTGTTACAGCCAAATTGAGAAGCTTGTGGAGATAACAAATGAGGATAGATCTTCCCATTTTAAGGATCTCAGCTTGGTATGCTTCAATATCTTTAGCTTTCCCATTAGCGAGCTTATTAATACCATACTCAATTTCATCAAGAGAGAATACATCCTACTTAATTGGAGTGATTAAGGTGGTGCACATAATGTCTGGAGAGTCATACAACTTCTTAAGATAGTTGTCCTAGTTTTCTAAGGGGATAGAATGTTTATCTTTGGTTTTACGGAAAAGAACATTCCACCAAAAAAATTTGGCCGCGACTTTAGAAAGGTGGAGAAGATAATCATGTATTTTATTAATATATTATCTTTTATTCATCTTGATGATATTTTTGTATATATTGATATTATGCAGCTTAAGATTTCGTTAGGAGCATCTCTGATCACTTTCCTGGAAATTTTTCAATATTTTTCATACCATGTATTGAAAGTTCTATTAGACTTCTCAAACAAAATCTCATTATAAAACTTGCTAATGGTGTTGGAAAGGATAGTAGTGAAATGGTAATAAATTTTATCAATGTTATTATTATAATTCATGGGGCCTAAATCCCACTCTAAATCCCTTAAGAAGAGGCCGGTTTTACTTCTATCAAAGCAAATGTGTCTTTTTCTTTCATTGGTCTCCTACATGTGGGTGGTATGCATAGCATTATTGAGGCATAGTGACAGAGGTTTGTGGTTATATTTAGGCTTAAATCCATTAAGAAGCTCAAATTTTGTAATATGGTTGAGGATGAGGATGTCAGAAATTGCATAATCCACGAAATTTCTACCCAGCGCATGGAAACATGTCATCTGACCGGAGAGGGGCCACTTGCTAATACCATTACATATAATTAGGTCTTGGGAACTGCAATTTTGAGGAGCTCGGTGCAGAATAAGTTCTTTATAATGTCTTCAGATTTTCTCTTGAATTTATTAGCTAAGTTACTATCTTCGTCAAGCCATAAGGGGTTGGGGTTAAAGTTGTTGCTTAATGTAATGGCTTGGTTAGTAGCATTTCTAGCATTAAAGTCTCCCATTAAAAGGATGTTACCATCATTTCTTAGGTTGGAGATGTATTTTTCTAAAGAATTGAAAGGACAATTCTTATCTAGGTTGTTCTTCTTATAGGATGTAGAGTTGATAGGAGCGAAATAGTAGATTGCAAGAAATATCCTATTGGTGGTAGAATAAGATATTTCGATCCAAATGTATTGATTGAAGGGGTTGATTTTATGAATTCTGATATGAGAGGAAAAAGTGTTCCTTATATAGTAGGCTATACCACCAAAACCCCTCCGAGAGGATTTCGTATTCCAACCAGAGAAAAGAATGAAACTGTTGAGGTGAGGGACCCTAGATTCATCATGATCCCAAAGTTTCAACTAAGAGAATAAGGTCAATATCACTCGGGATCCAACTTAACATATGACCTTTACACCATGGAAAGCCACGGCAATTCCAGAAGAGGATCCAGAGTGATGAAAATCCCTATTTATCACTCGTGCTTGAGACTCTATCTCTAATATTAGCTTTCCTATTCCTAATTATTGCCCATTTCCCAACCTTTCTTGCATCCTTGACCTTTTGGACTTCTTTCCTAAGTTCAGCTTGGTCTTCTGGAATGAGATCTTGATTTATAAATATTCGTGTTCCTTTTAGGCTTGGGGATTTCCTGAGTATATTTAGTTTATGTTCATGACAACTGACCTTAACATGGATGGGTCTGTGTTTATGCTCAAGTATCTTTCCGACCCTTATTTCTTCCGTGAGATAGGTTGTTTCAATTTGAGATTTTGTTTTTAATTGTTCTTTAACCATTTCTAATGTGCTTTCATTGTTTTTTTCTTCTATACCCACAAATATAAGATTTAAGGCTCGTTTGTGGTGCTCATGGTCGAGAAAAATTAATCTATTAATTTCCTTTTTGATAGGTTTAATATATAAGTTATTTTCTGTGTTATTTAGGGCTGAGTTATTATGTAGTTGTTCTTTTAGATTTTTAATCTTGCTTTTCAAGGTGTCATTTTCTTTGACCATTGTTTGTTTACTATGTTCTATTCCTGAATTTTACCTTTCATTTCTTAGAGTTCAATTTCGAGTGTGGTTATTTTATTTTCTAATGATTTTTGGTTGTTATCAGGCATTGTCGTTAGTTATAGTTTAAAATGATTTTCTATTTCTTCTATTCGTCTCTATAAAGACTCAATGTACTCATAGAGACTATCTAATGTAATTTTACTTGGTCTTCCTTTGCTAGAGGGGGTCTTAGAAATATGAGGGGAAGTATTCATAGTGTAATAAAACAAAACTCAACACGAGGAGGGTAAGTTAGAACGTGTGCACCTGTAAAGCAGAACCAATGTGAGTTTGTCACCGTGCCTTGGAGGCTGAGACTTTGGCAGATATAGGTCTTGCTCCTGTTGTCCCAAAATTGAAGTTCAGAAGAACTTGTTGACACCCAAAATCAGCAAGAGATGGGTACCCCTAGCTATCCCAGAAATTATTTGTTGTCTCATAATTACCCCAGTGCCCTAGCTATCTCAAAATATGGCTACGCTGCCCAGAATTATTCAATGTCATTGTACGATGTCTTTATGTAAGGATGAGAGATTACTTCCTATGCTAGTTGGATGCTCTCCCTGTTCTCTCAAATTTCACTGTCACATGAGGGCCGTAGACATGCCTTAACGTTTTCTTGAAATTACACTTCAAGAAATTGCTAGACTTTGTGCACAAAGGATGTACGCTTATAAGCCCAATGCACTTACTTTCAAAACCTTCGAGCAATCTGCTTACAAACTTCAGATCATGTTTTCCACAGGACCCATCTGACTAGGGCACAAATATAACCTTTGAATGGCATCCACGAAAATTTTAGATCAGGGTCATAAAGTTACTTTAAAAAATGTCGTCTAACTTATGAGATGAAGGTCAAATGTAAGTGATATACTTATGAAATGGAAGGATGAATTTAGGGAAAGAACGGGACTAAAATAAATATTGTTTGCACAACCTTTTTCCTTCTCAAATCAATGGGAATGTTTTCCCAGATTACTACTCAACAAAACTCAGTGCTTTGCCACAGGTCTGTCACTTGAATTTTCAAATAAAAACCAATCAGTACAAGGTCTAACCTCCTTACACTAAATCGCGGATACTATTAAAAGGGCCCTAAGAAAAGCAATAATGATTTACCAATAGCAATGATCCAAGTTTAAACAAATTTGATAAACTATGTTACACTCTTATTACAGCTATACTAGTTCCCTGAAGTTGCAAAAAACACTGGAAGAGATCTCTGCATCTCTCTGATCGAGAAAATGACCTTGCAGACAGTTCCAGAGTTCATGTGATTAACGATGATTTTACTTGCACTATATATTGAGTTGGTGCTTTGTAGTGGACATTGGACCACCTTCAAACTTATTTTCTCAGTTATGGATGTCTTCCAAATTCTGCTTCTGGAGCTCGTCCTTATCTTTATTGCCACGGAGAGAACAGAGAGGAATTAACCCCCTGCAAGAACTCAGAAACCAAACCGTATCTGCCTCAGCACTTGATCGAGTTTGTCTCAAATATGAATTCATTATCAGTCTCGGTCCTCTTCAACAGCACCATGCGCTTTCCTAATTAACCCAAAAAAAAAAAAAACTTTTTAAATAATAAAAATAAAAACATTTTTAAATACAAAATTAAAAAATAAACAAATAAATATGAAATAAATTTTAAAAAAAATATTATAATAATAATAATAATAATTAAAAATTAAAAATTAAAATAATAATAATAATAATTAAAATATATATATAAATTTAAAAAAATACAAAATTAAAATAAAATAAAATAAAAAAATTTAAAAAAATTTAAAAAATTAAAAATTAATTAAAAAATATATATTAAAAACAAACGAGTTTGGTCGTCGCCCTAGGCTTCTCGGGCCTCAGCCCGTGGGTGGGAGAGCTGCCAGCTCTCCTACAGGTCAAGCACAGCGGCCCCCAAGTTGACCGTTAAAACCTTTTTTTCTTTAAAAAAAAAAAAATATATATATATATATATATATATATATTCATTTTTTTATTATTATTATTTTAATTTTTTAATTTAATTCTTATTTTTATTTATTTTTTAATGTGTTTTAATTATTTTATATTTTTCTCAAATTTATAATTTATAATTAAAAAAACAAAAACAAAAACAAAACAAAACAAACAAAACGAATTATGTTTTTTTTTTGTTTTTTCCTTTTTTTTAATTAATATATTTGAATGTTTTTTTTTTAATTTTAATTTTCCGAATTTAATTATTTTGTATTTTAGTGTTTTATTATTTTAATTATTTTTTAATTTTTAATTTTAATTATTTTATTTTATCATTTTCTTTAATTATATTGTTTTTTTTAACTTAAAAAATATTTTTTTTTTGTTAATTTTTATTTTTTCTTTAAATTAAGAGTTTTTGTTTTTTTTTCACAAGTTATTTTTATATTTTTTTTACTTTTTTATTCATTTTTTTCTTTTTTTTATATTTTTTTATATTGAAATTTTTTTGTCATGATTTTTTATTTTATTTTTATATTTTATTATCAAGATGAAAATCACCAACTCTAAACAAACAGGCTTGATGTTGCATCAACACTTTTCAAAATTAGCATGAAAATCACTAACATTTTAAAACAAATATTCATAGTTGATAAATAAAAAAATTTAAAGTGCCAAAAAAAATCACCACTTTTCTAAATCAACATGACATTAAAAAAAAAAAAAACAAAGAAATTTTAAAGTTCCAAAAATATGCTGCCCAAAAAAAAAAAAAAAGGTATTCTACATCACCACTTTTCAAAATCGACATGAAAATCATGACATTAAAATAAGAAAATTTAAAGTGTCAAAACTATGCTAAAAAAAGAGGTGATTCTGCACCATCACTTTTCAAAATCGGGTGTTTTTTTTGCTACCTCAAAAAAACCGATACCGGGTAATCTTCTCGCTTGATCAGTAACTACGTTCATCTCCATTTTGATTTTTGATGCTTTTCCATCTCATCTCCTTCAACAATAAGGATGTGACTATATCATCAAAACTTAAGGTAGTTTCATCACTTACGGCAACAACGAGACTATCTCATGAATCTTGTAGAGAACATAATAAATTGATGCACTTATATTCATCTAAAATATTAATATCAATGGATAATAGCTAACTCACCACTTCATTGAAGGAATTCAAATGCTTAGTCACCGAGTCTCCATCATTCATCCTTAGGTTATACAACTTCTTTCGCAAGGAACAATTTGTTCATCAAGGACTTAGACTAATACCAAAGTCCCTAACTTATCCCACATTGCATTCATTATAGCTTCTCTTGAAACATTCCACAATATTGAGTATATGATACACAATCATGTTGTGTTATTTTACTTTTGATCCAGCTTGGTCTAATCTTTTATTAACTTTTTGTTGGTTTAGTACTTGGATGCACTACAATCCATTGATCTTTTCTACGAACAAATCTTCAATCTTAAGCTTCCACAACTTAAAACTTTGCCCATTGAATTTCTCAATCTCTATCTTTGCATTGTTTTTCATTTCCGTTCACCACAAGAATCGATTACATAGATCTCCCACTATAGCAAGGTCTACCACACGCCCAAGCAAAACCCCTTAGCCACAAAGGCATCCCCTTGAAGCTAAAACTTTTCTAATACCAAATGTAGGTTTTAACCCTACATTGATAATTCCTGCAAACAGGTTATCAATATGAAGCAAAAAGGATTCAATAGCAATGCACACAATTTGCACTAAGATTTTACCCTGGAAACCAAAATTTGAGAAAACCAGACTGGTCTTTTTATCTCCCTTAATGATCACATAGTCGATATAAACAAAGTTACAGATGAAACGGGAACTATTACCTCAAAACGAGAACTCTAGCCCAAAAAAACATGAAAACACCCCAAAAACGAAGTGTGTATTCCATAACGCATTTTTTTTAGGGTCACATTTTAACATTTTTTTAAATTATGCTAAAAACCCAATTTTTTTCTTGAAAAAAAAGGTTGAAAAAAACACCATCAAAACAAAAAGTGTTGATGCAAGAATAACAAAAAAATAAATAAAAGTTATTCTACATCACCACTTTTCAAAATCGACATGAAAATCATGACATTAAAATAATAATAATAATAATAATTATAAAAATAATAAAATAATAAAAAAAATCCATAAGAAAATTTAAAGTGTCAAAACTATGCTAAAAAAAGAGGTGATTCTGCACCATCACTTTTCAAAACCGGGTGTTTTTTTTGCTACCTCAAAAAAACGGATACCAGGTAATTTTCTCGCTTGATCAATAACTATGTTCATCTCCATTTTGATTTTTGATGCTTTTCCATCTCATCTCCTTCAACAATAAGGATGTGACTATATCATCAAAACTTAAGGTAGTTTCATCACTTATGGCAACAACGAGACTATCTCATGAATCTTGTAGAGAACATAATAAATTGATGCACTTATATTCATCCAAAATATTAATATCAATGGATAATAGCTGACTCACCACTTCATTGAAGGAATTCAAATGCTTAGTCACCGAGTCTCCATCATTCATCCTTAGGTTATACAACTTCTTTCGCAAGGAACAATTTGTTCATCGAGGACTTAGACTAATACCAAAGTCCCTAACTTATCCCACATTGCATTCATTATAGCTTCTCTTGAAACATTCCACAATATTGAGTATGTGATACACAATCATGTTGTGTTATTTTACTTTTGATCCAGCTTGGTCTAATCTTTTATTAACTTTTTGTTGGTTTAGTACTTGGATGCACTACAATCCATTGATCTTTTCTACGAACAAATCTTCAATCTTAAGCTTCCACAACTTAAAACTTTGCCCATTGAATTTCTCAATCTCTATCTTTGCATTGTTTTCCATTTCCGTTCACCACAAGAATCAATTACATAGATCTCCCACTATAGCAAGGTCTACTACACGCCCAAGCAAAACCCTTAGCCACAAAGGCATCCCCTTGAAGCTAAAACTTTTCTAATACCAAATGTAGGCTTTAACCCTACATTGATCATTCCTGCAAACAGGTTATCAATATAAAGCAAAAAGGATTCAATAGCAATGCACACAATTTGCACTAAGATTTTACCCTGGAAACCAAAATTTGAGAAAACCAAACTGGTCTTTTTATCTCCCTTAATGATCACATAATCGTTATAAACAAAGTTACCGATGAAAGGGGAACTATTACCTCAAAATGAGAACTCTAGCCCAAAAAAACATGAAAAACACTCCAAAAACCAAGTGTGTATTCCATAATGCATTTTTTTTAGGGAAAAATTTTAACATTTTTTTAAATTATGCTAAAAACCCAATTTTTTTCTTGAAAATAAAGATTGAAAAAAACACCCTCGAAACAAAAAGTGTTGATGCAAAAAAAAAATCGGTCACAATTTTGACACTTTTTAACAATGGAATTACAGATAAAATATGAGGACTTTGAAAAATCGTAAAATTCCAACAATTTTTATACATGGTGTTAAAGATAAAAATATCATGTCTGAAAGTCTTATAATTTCCAACAATTTTCGTCTATCATGTTGAAAATAAAATACCTTGACTCTAAAAAGCCATAAAATTGTAATTGTTTTCAACCATAACATCAAAAATAAAATATCATAGCTCAGAAAAACCTTAATATTTTGACAAGTTTTCAACTACGGTTTTAAAAATCTTAAGTTTTTAACATATTTTAACCATGAAATTAAGGACAAATTATACTCACTGATTTTTTCTTTTAAATGAACAAGTAATTGAAAGATTTATTATTCCAAGAGTAATTTTAATTTTAAAGGATAAAAGTATATCTTTTTTGAAATCCTAGCCTAAGATAACTTATTTATATTAATTTATTTGTATTTTAAGTTTATCGTATTAATAACAATTTATTAAATATAATGTTTTTTTATATAATGCATTGAAATCGTTGGATACAAAACACTTCAGTTATGTTATGCTGAATGAACAACTTTACAAAACAAATGAATTTATATGTAATTTTGGAGGTTTTGATACTCTCCGCATTAAAACTTTTGTTTTTTAAAAATTTGTGTAAATATTTTATTTTTAAATAATTTTAAGATTTTGAAATTTGTAAATTATTTTTTAAAACTTATATTTCATTATTGAGAAATATATATATTTTTAATTTTATTTTCATATATAATAATAATAATAATAATTTAATATTAACATTATATTTCTTTAGAATTTAATAAATCGAAACTAACAAGCATATTAAAGATTATGCAAAAACAATGTCCTTGTCTAACTATGTTGAAATTCTTACACATAGATCTATGTTCAAGAACGGACAGACTCTCTGCGCTCTCTGAGTTTCTCTAGGGTTTCTGCTGCGTGGCTGCCCCTGCGACGGCCGGCCTCAGGCCTTCCCTATGGAGACGTTGGGTCCTTCTAAGGATCGGCCTTCTTCTCCTGCCATTGATGCTTTCAACCAGCTTCTTGCCGGTTTGCCTCAGAAGAAAAGAAGCGAAGCATCCAAATTTGTTAACAAGCTAGATGAAATTCCTGAGATCTCTTTGCCTCCGGAGGCCCCCATTCAAGTAGCTTTATCTTTGGCTGATCATGGCCTCATTGGCCAATTCACGGGACTGTGGCCTTCTCCGAAAACTACTGAGCAATGGGTTAACAGGAACTGGGCTCCTCTGATCAAGGAAAATGTCACCTCTTACTTTCTAGGGCGAGGGTACTTCCTCTTTGAATTTTCCTCCAAAGAAGACAAAGATTTGATCTTTCAAAATCAGGGTCGTATTTCATGGGTTCTCAAGGCCTCTATCTGAACAAATGGACTCCGGACTTTGATCCGGCTGTCGATGTTCCCAAGGTTGTCCCGGTGTGGGTTCGTCTTCCAAATCTGCCAGTTCATTGCTGGAACTGGGATTCCTTGAAACACATTGGCAACACTCTCGGAAAATTCATAGATCGGACAAACAACAAGGACCAGTACGACTGTGCCAGGATCTGCGTAGAAGTAGATCTAGAGGTGGGTCTTCCAGAGGCTATCAAAATCAAAGTCGGCAGCTGGTCTCATGTGCAGATCTTGGACTATGAGCAACTGCCGTTCAAATGTAGGAAATGCCATGTTCATGGACATTTTGCTAGAAACTGTCCGTCCAACGCAGAGCCAGAGAAAGGGATTGAAGAGGGTTGGAACCAAGTCAAGCGAGCAAAAACCAATCACAAAGGGAAAAAACCGGGAGGACCCTCTGGAAAAGGCCCTCAACAGGCTAATGTTCAACGCCCCCCTCCCAAAAAGGCGCAAGAAAACAAATTTGACCCTCTAAGTCAGCAGACAGAAGCTATTCAGGAAACCAAGACCCAAAATCCAGCTTCTCCAAGCATAGGTACTCCCTCAGTCTCCCTCAAAGGAACAAGTGTCGAAGATCCCAAAGGTATGACTTTAGAAGATGAGGAAGAAGAGCAGGAAACGGACGAGTCAGAGGAGGAAGGAGAAATAGGAGAATCCCAAACCTCGATATGAATATCTACAAGAGGCCGCAAAACTGATAAGGAAAAAAGAGAGCAGGAGACTTATAAAGATAAACTACAGGGCAGCCAGCCAACTCTGGAAAAAATGCTAGCCTCAAAGTCTAGGACGTCGAAAAATCAGCCCCAAGGCTCCAAGGGAGCCCAACAAAAACATAAATAATTAAGGTCATCTCCTGGAATTGTAGAGGTATGGGGAGTAAAGTTAAGGAAGAAGCCATGAGAAGATTAATAAGAACATAAACTCCAGACATACTTCTCATCCAGGAGACTAAGCTGGAAGACGTAGTCTTCCTGCAAGCAAGCAAGAAACTATGGTTCAAGAGTGAAGCAAGAGAAATCTCTGCCTGGGGCGCATCGGGAGGGATTAGCACTCTATGGAACCCCAGCAAATTTTCAGTCACCTTTGAGGCTAGTAATACTCACTGGTTGCTGCTGAAAATGCAGAATCTGGATACTAAGGAAATCTTTTTCCTCTTCAATGTTTATTCTCCAGTCAATGTCAGGGAAAAAAAGGATTATTGGGATTCTATAAGGCACCAAGCAGACTTGACAAATCTGGAAAATATAATTATTACCGGAGATCTAAATCTCACTCTCCACTCGTTCGAAAAAAGAGGAGGCAGCGTTGTCCAAGATCCGGCAAGGGAATGGACGGAGGATCTATTGCAGGACTGGGACTTGCTGGATATCAAACCCTCTTCCGGTAAGTTTTCTTGGTCTAACACAAGAGTGGGCCCTAGTCATATTGCTGCCAGATTAGATATATTTTTCATTCAAAGCTCCTATCTGTTACTAGGCTTAGAACCCAGAATGCACATCCTTGCTAACAGCATCTCGGACCATAAGCCTATAAATCTTGAGCTCCTGGCCCATCTAGATCTGGGTCCTATTCCTTTTAGATTTAGTCCCCTCTGGGTCAAGGAACCAGACTTCATGCAACTAGTCAAGGATTGTTGGATTCAGCCTGTCAATGGATCTCCTTTCTATATCTGGGAGGAAAAACTTAGAAGGGAAAAAGGCGATCTAAAACGATGGGTCAAAACCCTATCCAACCCAGCTACTGAAAGAAAAGCCATTAAAGTCTCTCTTGCCTCTCATCAAACTCATATGGAGCACGCTATAGTCACAGAGGAGTTGTTATACCAAGAGGCTCATCTACAACATCGCTTCCATAAGGCCTGCCTAGCTGAAGAAGAATACTGGAGATTAAAATCTTGAAATCTCTGGCTCAAAGCAGGGGACAGGAATTCTGCTTTTTTCCACAAACAAGCCCAGGCCAGGAAATGCTTCAACACCATTTCTGATATTAAGGAGGATAACGTCACCTACAAGGATTTTGAAGACATCAAAAAGGCAGCCTCTTCTCACTTTCAAAACTTGTATAGCGAGGATAAGGACCCGGACCAAAACTCAGATCTGCTAGACATTATTCCTTCTGCAAATTTCTCCTCGTATGAATGAGATCCTTGAGGCCAAATTCACCAAAGACGAAGTCAAAAAGGCCCTTTTTGATATGGATCTGGATAAGGCCCCTGGGCCGGATGGCTTTTCTGCCAGATTTCTTCAATTTTGTTAGCCGATTGTTGAAAAGGATCTGCTCAAAATGGTCCAAAAGTCTTAAAATACTCATAAAATAGGAGGCAACACAAACTCCGCTTTCCTAGCCCTCATTCCAAAGGAAAAAGGCGCCAACAATTTCAGCAGATTCCGCCTGATTTCCTTATGCAATACTGGGTACAAGTTAATCACTAAAGTAATTGCAAATAGACTGAAGCTCATTCTTCCTAAAATAATTCCGGAGAATCAAGGAGGCTTCATCCAAGGAAGGCAAATCGTGGACAACTTTACCCTTGTTCAAGAGGCAATTCATTCAAGTCTTCTTCGAAAAGAAGAAGGTATGGTGGTTAAACTTGATTTAGCAAATGCTTTTGATCGTGTAAATCATAGATTTCTTTTAAAATTCATGAGCAAGTTTTTTTTTGGAGCAAATTTCATCAAATGGATCTGGGTAGGCATCTCGGAGCCATGGATTGCTCCTCTTGTAAATGGTAGAGCCACTGATTTCTTCAAAGCCTCAAGAGGGCTAAGACAGGGGTGTCCTCTTTCCCCTCTGCTTTTTGTCATCCAAGCCTCTGTCCTCAGCTTCCTGTTAGACAAAAAGATGCAAGATCAAGATATCAATGGATTGTGTATTGCAAGAGGGATCAAAAACATAAACCACGCCCTATTTGGATGATTTCAGTGAAGCCTCAGGCAGCGTTGTAAATAAGAACAAATGTCATATATTCAGCTGGAACACTTCGCCCAGATTGCTCTCCGCTATTTCTAGATGTTTGGGGTTTGCAGCCTCCTCCACTTGGACCTCCTTCAAATATTTGGGCCTTCCTGTTTTTCATAAGAGATCTACATGCAAAGACTGGCTCCCTCAACTTGAAAAATTCAAGACTAGGATCCAAGCCTGGGGCTTCTCCTGGCTCAACTCTGCTGGAAAATCTGTCCTTATTAAATATGTGCTCACCAGCCTTCCTCTATTTCAATTTTCTGTGCTTCTCGCTCCGGCAAGCATTTTAAAAAAAATGGAAGCGTTCATACGGAGGTTTTTTTGGAAGGGAGGCAGACAAAATGAAAACAATATTCCTCTTATCAGCTGGGAAACCATCTCCATGCCACTATGGGAGGGTGGTTTGAATTTCAAAAATCTCTGTCAGCAAAATGTGGCCATGGCAGCTAAGATTATTTGGAGGATCATTGCGCCCAAGCCTGGTTGGGCCCAATTGGCTCTCTGGAAAAAGTATTTCAAAGGTCCTCGTTCTTCCTGTTTAGACAATGTAATCCATTTGCCTAATTCGTCTTTTCTCAAATTGTATGCTAAAGTTTCTCCCTTAATCAATGCGCACTCCTATTGGATACCAGGAAACAGCAAAAAGATCAATATCTGCACTGATAAAATCATGAATAAGGACCCAATTGAAGACAGAGCCTCCATTAGAGCGTTGCGATGCTGGATGGACAGAGAGGGGTTGTTTTCGTTGTGGGATCTTTCTCTTTGGATCGATTTTGTCTGGGCAGGTTGGAAACGTATTGAGGTGCCGGCTCATCTGACCAACGAATGGTCCATGCTGCTTGACCTCCTTCATGGCTTGTCGCCCACGCGCATGAGGAAAAGAGATACGAAAGGTTGGGGGCCGAATGCCAAAGGTTACGCTGTCTCCATGGGATATGCCAAGCTGAAAGAGAGGCCATACGTCCCCCCTGACCCTGCACCTTGGCAGGGGGTCTAGCGTTTTCCTTCATGGTCCAAAGTCGACTTCTTTGCTTGGCTTCTCTGCCATGGCAAGATCCTAACGTATGACATCCTGCAGAGAAAAGGGTTCTAAGGTCCCTCCATATGCTCGCTGTGTAACGAAAATGCATAGACAGCAGTCCATTTAATTCTTGAATGCATTTTCTCTAAGCAGATTTGGTTCTCCTTTATTCACAATTTGGATCCTAACTTTTTGCTTCCTTGTTCCACTGCTGATCTCTTTTCTAATTGGGCAAACAGATATCCTGGCCCTCCTCCTAAAAATCAGATAATCAAATCTACATGGGCTTTCCTTCCAAAGGTTATTTGTTGGCAGATCTGGCTAGAACGAAATAGAAGAATTTTCAGAAATATTAAACAGAATCACAAGGTCTTAGAAATCAAGATAAAATGTCATTTAAAGGAGTGCTTGACTGATATAAAAGATGATTCCAATCTTAGCCAACAGGACATTGCTTGGGGATCATCCCTTAACTTGCAATTTGAATCAGCAGTTAGAAACGTCCCTCCTCTCAAAGACTGGCAAATAAGGAAATCTGAACCTGACTTTCAAGACTAGCTCAAATCACACTCAAGGCACTCTCTCTTTTTTGATGGGGCGGCAAAGGGCAATCCGGGCAAAGCTGGTGCAGGAGGTGTTGTTGTAAGTCCAATTGGGGAAAAAATTCATACCTTTGCTTGGGGGCTTGGACTTTCATCCAGCATTCAAGCTGAGGCTTTGGCCCTCTTTCAAGGCCTCAAGATCCTCAAAGATTTAAATATAAGAGAAGCTAATGTCATAGGTGATTCCCAGATCATTATAAACACAATGGTTTCCAACTCCCTAGCCTTGGATCTCAAACTAGCAAGGCTGATATCCATAATTATGGATTTGGAAAACACTTTTCAGAAGTTGAATTACTATCATGTGCTGAGAACTCATAACAAAGAGGCGGACATTGAAGCCAACAAAGCTGTCCTCCTCTCTGTCGGGGTCAAGATGA